>JAEKDQ010000722.1:0-128725 GCA_026937815.1 Etheostoma perlongum | reverse complement strand
AAACTTAATGCTGTATTTTAAATCTTTTTCAGGCTTTTAAAGGCATATTTTACTCTTTTTCAGGCTACTCTAAAAGGAATCCTGATGTTATGCCATCTTCATTCCAAGTCTGGGGAGACATCACATATCCAGTGTGTCCCCAGGTAATATCAGAGCATTCTGATGAAGGACCTTAAAATTAAGGGCTTAAAAGTAAAGCTATATTGACATATATTCAAGGCTGTTAAAGGCATATTTAACTCTCCTTCAGGCCACTCTAAAATGGATTCCTACTGTTAAGCCAGGTTCATTCAAACTCTGGGTTAGACACTACATATCCATTGGGTCACTCAGGTAATTAAGGACCATTCTGATGTAGGATTTTAAAATTGAAGCCTTGAATGTCTAACTTAATGCTGTATTTTAATCTTTTTCAGGCTTTTAAAGGCATATTTTACTCTTTTTCAGGCTACTCTAAAAAGGAATCCTGATGTTATGCCAGCTTCATTCCAAGTCTGGGGAGACATCACATATCCAGTGTGTCCCCAGGTAATATCAGAGCATTCTGATGAAGGATTCTTAAAATTAAGGGCTTAAAAGTAAAGCTATATTGACATATATTCAGGCTGTTAAAGGCATATTTAACTCTCCTTCAGGCCACTCTAAAATGGATTCCTACTGTTAAGCCAGGTTCATTCAAACTCTGGGTTAGACACTACATATCCATTCTGTCACTCAGGTAATTAAGGACCATTAGATGTAGGATTTTAAAATTGAAGCCTTGAATGTCTAATTAATGCTGTATTTTAAATCTTTTTCAGGCTTTTAAAGGCATATTTTACTCTTTTTCAGGCTACTCTAAAAGGAATCCTGATGTTATGCCATCTTCATTCCAAGTCTGGGGGAGACATCACATATCCAGTGTGTCCCTCAGGTAATATCAGAGCATTCTGATGTGCGACCTTAAAATTAAGGGCTTAAAAGTAAAGCTATATTGACATATATTCAAGCTGTTAAAGGCATATTTAACTCTCCTTCAGGCCACTCTAAAATGGATTCCTACTGTTAAGCCAGGTTCATTCAAACTCTGGGTTAGACACTACATATCCATTCTGTCACTCAGGTAATTAAGGACCATTCTGATGTAGGATTTTAAAATTGAAGCCTTGAATGTCTAACTTAATGCTGTATTTTAAATCTTTTTCAGGCTTTTAAAGGCATATTTTACTCTTTTTCAGGCTACTCTAAAAAGGAATCCTGATGTTATGCCATCTTCATTCCAAGTCTGGGGGAGACATCACATATCCAGTGTGTCCCCAGGTAATATCAGAGCATTCTGATGTGGACCTTAAAATTAAGGGCTTAAAAGTAAAGCTATATTGACATATATTCAGGCTGGTTAAGGCATATTTAACTCTCCTTCAGGCCACTCTAAAATGGATTCCTACTGTTAAGCCAGGTTCATTCAAACTCTGGGTTAGACACTACATATCCATTCTGTCACTCAGGTAATTAAGGACCATTCTGATGTAGGATTTTAAAATTGAAGCCTTGAATGTCTAATTAATGCTGTATTTTAAATAGTTTTCAGGCTTTTAAAGGCATATTTTACTCTTTTTCAGGCTACTCTAAAAGGAATCCTGATGTTATGCCATCTTCATTCCAAGTCTGGGGGACATCACATATCCAGTGTGTCCCTCAGGTAATATCAGAGCATTCTGATGAAGGATTCTAAAATTAAGGGCTTAAAAGTAAAGCTATATTGACATATATTCAAGCTGTTAAAGGCATATTTAACTCTCCTTCAGGTCACTCTAAAATGGATTCCTACTGTTAAGCCAGTTTCATTCAAACTCTGGGTTAGACACTACATATCCATTGGGTCACTCAGGTAATTAAGGACCATTCTGATGTAGGATTTTAAAATTGAAGCCTTGAATGTCTAACTTAATGCTGTATTTCAAATCTTTTTCAGGCTTTTAAAGGCATATTTTACTCTTTTTCAGGCTACTCTAAAAGGAATCCTGATGTTATGCCAGCTTCATTCCAAGTCTGGGGGAGACATCACATATCCAGTGTGTCCCCAGGTAATATCAGAGCATTCTGATGAAGCGACCTTAAAATTAAGGGCTTAAAAGTAAAGCTATATTGACATATATTCAAGCTGTTAAAGGCATATTTAACTCTCCTTCAGGCCACTCTAAAATGGATTCCTACTGTTAAGCCAGGTTCATTCAAACTCTGGGTTAGACACTACATATCCATTGGGTCACTCAGGTAATTAAGGACCATTCTGATGTAGGATTTTAAAATTGAAGCCTTGAATGTCTAACTAATGCTGTATTTTAATCTTTTTCAGGCTTTTAAAGGCATATTTTACTCTTTTTCAGGCTACTCTAAAAGGAATCCTGATGTTATGCCAGCTTCATTCCAAGTCTGGGGAGACATCACATATCCAGTGTGTCCCCAGGTAATATCAGAGCATTCTGATGTGCGACCTTAAAATTAAGGGCTTAAAAGTAAAGCTATATTGAAATATATTCAAGCTGTTAAAGGCATATTTAACTCTCCTTCAGGCCACTCTAAAATGGATTCCTACTGTTAAGCCAGGTTCATTCAAACTCTGGGTTAGACACTACATATCCATTGGTCACTCAGGTAATTAAGGACCATTCTGATGTAGGATTTTAAAATTGAAGCCTTGAATGTCTAACTAATGCTGTATTTTAAATCTTTTCAGGCTTTTAAAGGCATATTTTACTCTTTTTCAGGCTACTCTAAAAGGAATCCTGATGTTATGCCATCTTCATTCCAAGTCTGGGGAGACATCACATATCCAGTGTGTCCCCAGGTAATATCAGAGCATTCTGATGAAGGATTCTTAAAATTAAGGGCTTAAAAGTAAAGCTATATTGACATATATTCAGGCTGTTAAAGGCATATTTAACTCTCCTTCAGGCCACTCTAAAATGGATTCCTACTGTTAAGCCAGGTTCATTCAAACTCTGGGTTAGACACTACATATCCATTGGGTCACTCAGGTAATTAAGGACCATTCTGATGTAGGATTTTAAAATTGAAGCCTTGAATGTCTAACTTTTGCTGTATTTATAAATCTTTTCAGGCTTTTAAAGGCATATTTTACTCTTTTTCAGGCTACTCTAAAAAGGAATCCTGATGTTATGCCATCTTCATTCCAAGTCTGGGGGAGACATCACATATCCAGTGTGTCCCTCAGGTAATATCAGAGCATTCTGATGAAGGATTCTAAAATTAAGGGCTTAAAAGTAAAGCTATATTGACATATATTCAAGCTGTTAAAGGCATATTTAACTCTCCTTCAGGTCATTCTAAAATGGATTCCTACTGTTAAGCCAGTTTCATTCACACTCTGGTTTAGACACTACATATCCATTGGGTCACTCAGGTAATTAAGGACCATTCTGATGTAGGGTTTTAAAATTGAAGTTTGAATGTCTAACTTATGCAGTATTTCAAATCTTTTCGAGGCTTTTAAAGGCATATTTTACTCTTTTTCAGGCTACTCTAGAAAGGAATCCTGATGTTATGCCAGCTTCATTCCAAGTCTGGGGGAGACATCACATATCCAGTGTGTCCCCAGGTAATATCAGAGCATTCTGATGTGCGACCTTAAAATTAAGGGCTTAAAAGTAAAGCTATATTGAAATATATTCAAGCTGTTAAAGGCATATTTAACTCTCCTTCAGGCCACTCTAAAATGGATTCCTACTGTTAAGCCAGGTTCATTCAAACTCTGGGTTAGACAATACATATCCATTGGGTCACTCAGGTAATTAAGGACCATTCTGATGTAGGATTTTAAAATTGAAGCCTTGAATGTCTAACTAATGCTGTATTTTAAATCTTTTTCAGGCTTTTAAAGGCATATTTTACTCTTTTTCAGGCTACTCTAAAAAGGAATCCTGATGTTATGCCAGCTTCATTCCAAGTCTGGGGAGACATCACATATCCAGTGTGTCCCCCAGGTAATATCAGAGCATTCTGATGTGCGACCTTAAAATTAAGGGCTTAAAAGTAAAGCTATATTGAAATATATTCAAGCTGTTAAAGGCATATTTAACTCTCCTTCAGGCCACTCTAAAATGGATTCCTACTGTTAAGCCAGGTTCATTCAAACTCTGGGTTAGACAATACATATCCATTGGGTCACTCAGGTAATTAAGGACCATTCTGATGTAGGATTTTAAAATTGAAGCCTTGAATGTCTAACTAATGCTGTATTTTAAATCTTTTCAGGCTTTTAAAGGCATATTTTACTCTTTTTCAGGCTACTCTAAAAAGGAATCCTGATGTTATGCCATCTTCATTCCAAGTCTGGGGAGACATCACATATCCAGTGTGTCCCTCAGGTAATATCAGAGCATTCTGATGAAGGATTCTAAAATTAAGGGCTTAAAAGTAAAGCTATATTGAAATATATTCAAGCTGTTAAAGGCATATTTAACTCTCCTTCAGGCCACTCTAAAATGGATTCCTACTGTTAAGCCAGGTTCATTTTTCAAACTCTGGGTTAGATACTACATATCCATTTGGTCACTCAGGTAATTAAGGACCATTCTGATGTAGGATTTTAAAATTGAAGCCTTGAATGTCTAACTAATGCTGTATTTTAAATCTTTTTCAGGCTTTTAAAGGCATATTTTACTCTTTTTCAGGATACTCTAAAAAGGAATCCTGATGTTATGCCAGCTTCATTCCAAGTCTGGGGAGACATCACATATCCAGTGTGTCCCTCAGGTAATATCAGAGCATTCTGATGAAGGATTCTAAAATTAAGGGCTTAAAAGTAAAGCTATATTGACATATATTCAAGCTGTTAAAGGCATATTTAACTCTCCTTCAGGTCACTCTAAAATGGATTCCTACTGTTAAGCCAGTTCATTCAAACTCTGGGTTAGACACTACATATCCATTGGGTCACTCAGGTAATTAAGGACCATTCTGATGTAGGATTTTAAAATTGAAGCCTTGAATGTCTAACTTATGCTGTATTTCAAATCTTTTTCAGGCTTTTAAAGGCATATTTTACTCTTTTTCAGGCTACTCTAGAAAGGAATCCTGATGTTATGCCAGCTTCATTCCAAGTCTGGGGAGACATCACATATCCAGTGTGTCCCCAGGTAATATCAGAGCATTCTGATGTGCGACCTTAAAATTAAGGGCATAAAAGTAAAGCTATATTGACATATATTCAGGCTGGTTAAGGCATATTTAACTCTGCTTCAGGCCACTCTAAAATGGATTCCTACTGTTAAGCCAGGTTCATTCAAACTCTGGGTTAGACACTACATATCCATTCTGTCACTCAGGTAATTAAGGACCATTAGATGTAGGATTTTAAAATTGAAGCCTTGAATGTCTAATTAATGCTGTATTTTATATATTTTTCAGGCTTTTAAAGGCATATTTTACTCTTTTTCAGGCTACTCTAAAAAGGAATCCTGATGTTATGCCATCTTCATTCCAAGTCTGGGGGAGACATCACATATCCAGTGTGTCCCTCAGGTAATATCACAGCATTCTGATGTGCGACCTTAAAATTAAGGGCTTAAAAGTAAAGCTATATTGACATATATTCAGGCTGGTTAAGGCATATTTAACTCTCCTTCAGGCCACTCTAAAATGGATTCCTACTGTTAAGCCAGGTTAATTCAAACTCTGGGTTAGACACTACATATCCATTCGGTCACTCAGGTAATTAAGGACCATTAGATGTAGGATTTTAAAATTGAAGCCTTGAATGTCTATTTAATGCTGTATTTTATATCTTTTTCAGGCTTTTAAAGGCATATTTTACTCTTTTTCAGGCTACTCTAGAAAGGAATCCTGATGTTATGCCAGCTTCATTCCAAGTCTGGGGGAGACATCACATATCCAGTGTGTCCCCCAGGTAATATCAGAGCATTCTGATGTGCGACCTTAAAATTAAGGGCATAAAAGTAAAGCTATATTGACATATATTCAGGCTGGTTAAGGCATATTTAACTCTGCTTCAGGCCACTCTAAAATGGATTCCTACTGTTAAGCCAGGTTCATTCAAACTCTGGGTTAGACACTACATATCCATTCTGTCACTCAGGTAATTAAGGACCATTAGATGTAGGATTTTAAAATTGAAGCCTTGAATGTCTAATTAATGCTGTATTTTATATATTTTTCAGGCTTTTAAAGGCATATTTTACTCTTTTTCAGGCTACTCTAAAAGGAATCCTGATGTTATGCCATCTTCATTCCAAGTCTGGGGAGACATCACATATCCAGTGTGTCCCTCAGGTAATATCAGAGCATTCTGATGTGCGACCTTAAAATTAAGGGCTTAAAAGTAAAGCTATATTGACAATATATTCAAGCTGTTAAAGGCATATTTAACTCTCCTTCAGGCCACTCTAAAATGGATTCCTACTGTTAAGCCAGGTTCATTCAAACTCTGGGTTAGACACTACATATCCATTGGGTCACTCAGGTAATTAAGGACCATTCTGATGTAGGATTTTAAAATTGAAGCCTTGAATGTCTAACTAATGCTGTATTTTAAATTTTTTCAGGCTTTTAAAGGCATATTTTACTCTTTTTCAGGCTACTCTAAAAAGGAATCCTGATGTTATGCCAGCTTCATTCCAAGTCTGGGGAGACATCACATATCCAGTGTGTCCCCAGGTAATATCAGAGCATTCTGATGTGCGACCTTAAAATTAAGGGCTTAAAAGTAAAGCTATATTGACATATATTCAGGCTGGTTAAGGCATATTTAACTCTCCTTCAGGCCACTCTAAAATGGATTCCTACTGTTAAGCCAGGTTCATTCAAACTCTGGGTTAGACACTACATATCCATTCTGTCACTCAGGTAATTAAGGACCATTAGATGTAGGATTTTAAAATTGAAGCCTTGAATGTCTAATTAATGCTGTATTTTAAATATTTTTCAGGCTTTTAAAGGCATATTTTACTCTTTTTCAGGCTACTCTAAAAAGGAATCCTGATGTTATGCCATCTTCATTCCAAGTCTGGGGAGACATCACATATCCAGTGTGTCCCTCAGGTAATATCAGAGCATTCTGATGAAGACCTTAAAATTAAGGGCTTAAAAGTAAAGCTATATTGAAATATATTCAAGCTGTTAAAGGCATATTTAACTCTCCTTCAGGCCACTCTAAAATGGATTCCTACTGTTAAGCCAGGTTCATTCAAACTCTGGGTTAGACACTACATATCCATTGGGTCACTCAGGTAATTAAGGACCATTCTGATGTAGGATTTTAAAATTGAAGCCTTGAATGTCTAACTAATGCTGTATTTTAAATCTTTTCAGGCTTTTAAAGGCATATTTTACTCTTTTTCAGGCTACTCTAAAAGGAATCCTGATGTTATGCCAGCTTCATTCCAAGTCTGGGGAGACATCACATATCCAGTGTGTCCCTCAGGTAATATCAGAGCATTCTGATGAAGGATTCTAAAATTAAGGGCTTAAAAGTAAAGCTATATTGACATATAGTCAAGGCTGTTAAAGGCATATTTAACTCTCCTTCAGGCCACTCTAAAATGGATTCCTACTGTTAAGCCAGGTTCATTCAAACTCTGGGTTAGACACTACATATCCATTCGGGTCACTCAGGTAATTAAGGACCATTAGATGTAGGATTTTAAAATTGAAGCCTTGAATGTCTAATTAATGCTGTATTTTATATCTTTTTCAGGCTTTTAAAGGCATATTTTACTCTTTTTCAGGCTACTCTAAAAGGAATCCTGATGTTATGCCAGCTTCATTCCAAGTCTGGGGAGACATCACATATCCAGTGTGTCCCCAGGTAATATCAGAGCATTCTGATGTGCGACCTTAAAATTAAGGGCTTAAAAGTAAAGCTATATTGACATATATTCAGGCTGGTTAAAGGCATATTTAACTCTCCTTCAGGCCACTCTAAAATGGATTCCTACTGTTAAGCCAGGTTCATTCAAACTCTGGGTTAGACACTACATATCCATTCTGTCACTCAGGTAATTAAGGACCATTCTAGATGTAGGATTTTAAAATTGAAGCCTTGAATGTCTAATTAATGCTGTATTTTATATATTTTTCAGGCTTTTAAAGGCATATTTTACTCTTTTTCAGGCTACTCTAAAAGGAATCCTGATGTTATGCCATCTTCATTCCAAGTCTGGGGAGACATCACATATCCAGTGTGTCCCTCAGGTAATATCAGAGCATTCTGATGAAGGATTCTAAAATTAAGGGCTTAAAAGTAAAGCTATATTGAAATATATTCAAGCTGTTAAAGGCATATTTAACTCTCCTTCAGGCCACTCTAAAATGGATTCCTACTGTTAAGCCAGGTTCATTCAAACTCTGGGTTAGACAATACATATCCATTGGGTCACTCAGGTAATTAAGGACCATTCTGATGTAGGATTTTAAAATTGAAGCCTTGAATGTCTAACTAATGCTGTATTTTAAATCTTTTCAGGCTTTTAAAGGCATATTTTACTCTTTTTCAGGATACTCTAAAAAGGAATCCTGATGTTATGCCAGCTTCATTCCAAGTCTGGGGAGACATCACATATCCAGTGTGTCCCTCAGGTAATATCAGAGCATTCTGATGAAGGATTCTAAAATTAAGGGCTTAAAAGTAAAGCTATATTGACATATATTCAGGCTGTTAAAGGCATATTTAACTCTCCTTCAGGTCACTCTAAAATGGATTCCTACTGTTAAGCCAGGTTCATTCAAACTCTGGGTTAGACACTACATATCCATTCGGTCACTCAGGTAATTAAGGACCATTCTGATGTAGGATTTTAAAATTGAAGCCTTGAATGTCTAACTAATGCTGTATTTTAAATCTTTTTCAGGCTTTTAAAGGCATATTTTACTCTTTTTCAGGCTACTCTAAAAGGAATCCTGATGTTATGCCAGCTTCATTCCAAGTCTGGGGAGACATCACATATCCAGTGTGTCCCCAGGTAATATCAGAGCATTCTGATGAAGGACCTTAAAATTAAGGGCATAAAAGTAAAGCTATATTGACATATATTCAGGCTGGTTAAAGCATATTTAACTCTCCTTCAGGCCACTCTAAAATGGATTCCTACTGTTAAGCCAGGTTCATTCAAACTCTGGGTTAGACACTACATATCCATTCTGTCACTCAGGTAATTAAGGACCATTAGATGTAGGATTTTAAAATTGAAGCCTTGAATGTCTAATTAATGCTGTATTTTATATATTTTTCAGGCTTTTAAAGGCATATTTTACTCTTTTTCAGGCTACTCTAAAAAGGAATCCTGATGTTATGCCATCTTCATTCCAAGTCTGGGGAGACATCACATATCCAGTGTGTCCCTCAGGTAATATCAGAGCATTCTGATGAAGCGACCTTAAAATTAAGGGCTTAAAAGTAAAGCTATATTGAAATATATTCAAGCTGTTAAAGGCATATTTAACTCTCCTTCAGGCCACTCTAAAATGGATTCCTACTGTTAAGCCAGGTTCATTCAAACTCTGGGTTAGACACTACATATCCATTGGGTCACTCAGGTAATTAAGGACCATTCTGATGTAGGATTTTAAAATTGAAGCCTTGAATGTCTAACTAATGCTGTATTTTAAATCTCTTTCAGGCTTTTAATGGCATATTTTACTCTTTTTCAGGATACTCTAAAAGGAATCCTGATGTTATGCCAGGTTCATTCCAAGTCTGGGGAGACATCACATATCCAGTGTGTCCCTCAGGTAATATCAGAGCATTCTGATGAAGGATTCTAAAATTAAGGGCTTAAAAGTAAAGCTATATTGACATATATTCAAGCTGTTAAAGGCATATTTAACTCTCCTTCAGGTACTCTAAAATGGATTCCTACTGTTAAAGGTTTTCAAACTCTTTGTTTCATTGCATATCCATTTTCCTCAAAATTAAAAACCATTCATTTTATTTTCAAAATTGAAGCACTTGAATGTCAACCCATCTTGATTTTAAAAACAGGCTTTTAAAATATTTTTCATTTTTTATTAAAAAACAAAAACTGAAATTATCACATGGTTCATTCCAGTATTCAGACCCACATTGTTCAGTATTTAGTAGAAGTGTTGATCTAAAATACAGCCATGAGTCGTTTTGGGAAAGATGCAACAAGTTTCTCACATCTGGATTTGGGTATCTCTGCCATTCCTCCTTGCAGATCCTCTCCAGTTCTGTCAGGTTGATGGTAAAAAGCGTTGGTGGACATCATTTTCAGGCTTTGTCCAAGATGCTCAATTTTACTTTTTCAGGGCTCTGGCTAAAATGGCCATTTAAGAACAGGTTCAAACTCTGAGTTGTTGTGAAGCCATCCATTTTCCATTGTGTCCCTCAGGTAATTCAGTTCTGATGGTAAACCTTTAAAATTGAGGTCCAGAATGTCTAAAAGGCTATTTTTTAGACAGGATATTCAGGCTGTTTGGCCGCATATTTTCCCTCGATTCAGGCCACTCTAAAAAGGAATCCTGCAGTTAAAAACACCCCATTCAGCATGATGCTGACACCACCATATCCATTGAGACTGGTAATTGGACAGGTGATGATTCAGTGATGGTTTTTCCAAATTAAGGGCTTAAATTAAGGCCAAAAAGTTCTATCTTGGTCTCATTTTAGACCAGAGGCATTTTATTTATCACCATCTTGGAGTCCTTCAGGTGTTTTTAAAAAACTCCATGCGGGCTAAAATGGATTCCTACTGTTAAGATTCAAACTCTGCATGTGTTCACTGAGGAAGGCTTCCTTCGGGCCACTCTGCCATAAAATCCCGACTGGTGGATTACATACCAGTGATGGTTGACTTATTCTATGTAGGATTTTAAAATTCCCGAAGCCTTGAATGTCTAACCAAGTGCTGTATTTCTTTGCCTTTTTCAGGCTTTAAAGGCATATTTTACTCAGTTTCAGGATACTCTAGAAAGGGTTCCTGATGTTATGCCAAACTTCATTCCAAGTTGGGGAGACATCACATATCCAGTGTGTCCTCAGGTAATATAAGAGCATTCTGATGAAATTTTTTTAACCTTGAAAGTAAAGCTGTGCCTTGACATATATTCAGGCTGTTAAGGCATATTTAACCTCATGATTGTCATTTGCTCTGACATGCAAACTGTGAGCTTAAGGTCTTATATAGACAGGTGTGTGGCTTTCCTAATCAAGTCCAATCAGTATAATCAAACACAGGGTGGACTCCAATGAAGGTGTAAAACCATCTCAAGGATGATCCAGAAGAAAATTGAAGCCTTGAATGTTAATATGCTGTATTTTAAATTTTTCAGGCTTTTAAATGGCATATTTTACTTTTTTCAGTTACTTAAAAAAATGCATGTTTGCCAAATTCATTCCAAGTTTTTTCTGACATCAATATCCAGTGTGTCCCCTCAGGTAATAAAGAACATTCTGATGAAGGATTTTAAAATTAAGGGCTTAAAAAAAGCTATATTGAAATATATTCAAGCTGTTAAAGGCATATTTAACTCTCCTTCAGGTCACTCTAAAATGGATTCCTACTGTTAAGCCAGTTTCATTCAAACTCTGGGTTAGACACTACATATCCATTGGGTCACTCAGGTAATTAAGGACCATTCTGATGTAGGATTTTAAAATTGAAGCCTTGAATGTCTAACTTATGCTGTATTTCAAATCTTTTTCAGGCTTTTAAAGGCATATTTTACTCTTTTTCAGGCTACTCTAGAAAGGAATCCTGATGTTATGCCAGCTTCATTCCAAGTCTGGGGAGACATCACATATCCAGTGTGTCCCTCAGGTAATATCAGAGCATTCTGATGTGCGACCTTAAAATTAAGGGCTTAAAAGTAAAGCTATATTGACATATATTCAGGCTGGTTAAGGCATATTTAACTCTCCTTCAGGCCACTCTAAAATGGATTCCTACTGTTAAGCCAGGTTCATTCAAACTCTGGGTTAGACACTACATATCCATTCTGTCACTCAGGTAATTAAGGACCATTAGATGTAGGATTTTAAAATTGAAGCCTTGAATGTCTAATTAATGCTGTATTTTATATATTTTTCAGGCTTTTAAAGGCATATTTTACTCTTTTTCAGGCTACTCTAAAAAGGAATCCTGATGTTATGCCATCTTCATTCCAAGTCTGGGGGAGACATCACATATCCAGTGTGTCCCTCAGGTAATATCAGAGCATTCTGATGAAGGATTCTAAAATTAAGGGCTTAAAAGTAAAGCTATATTGACATATATTCAAGCTGTTAAAGGCATATTTAACTCTCCTTCAGGCCACTCTAAAATGGATTCCTACTGTTAAGCCAGGTTCATTCAAACTCTGGGTTAGACACTACATATCCATTGGGTCACTCAGGTAATTAAGGACCATTCTGATGTAGGATTTTAAAATTGAAGCCTTGAATGTCTAATTTATGCTGTATTTCAAATCTTTTTCAGGCTTTTAAAGGCATATTTTACTCTTTTTCAGGCTACTCTAGAAAGGAATCCTGATGTTATGCCAGCTTCATTCCAAGTCTGGGGAGACATCACATATCCAGTGTGTCCCCCAGGTAATATCAGAGCATTCTGATGTGCGACCTTAAAATTAAGGGCATAAAAGTAAAGCTATATTGACATATATTCAGGCTGGTTAAGGCATATTTAACTCTGCTTCAGGCCACTCTAAAATGGATTCCTACTGTTAAGCCAGGTTCATTCAAACTCTGGGTTAGACACTACATATCCATTCTGTCACTCAGGTAATTAAGGACCATTAGATGTAGGATTTTAAAATTGAAGCCTTGAATGTCTAATTAATGCTGTATTTTATATATTTTTCAGGCTTTTAAAGGCATATTTTACTCTTTTTTCAGGCTACTCTAAAAAAGGAATCCTGATGTTATGCCATCTTCATTCCAAGTCTGGGGAGACATCACATATCCAGTGTGTTCTAAAATTAAGGGCTTAAAAGTAAAGCTATATTGACATATATGAGCATTCTGATGTACGTTTTTAAATTAAGGGCTTAAAAGTAAAGCTATATTGACATGTTTTCAGGCTGTTAAAGTCATATTTAACTCTCCTTCAGGCCGCTCTAAAATAGATTCCTAATGTTAAGCAAGGTTCATTCCAACTCTGGGTTAGACAATAAATATCCATTGGGTCACCCAGGTAATTTAGGACCATTCTGATGTAGGATTTTAAAATTAAAGCCTTGAATGTCTAATTAATGGTGTATTTTATATATTTTTCAGGTTGTTAAAGGCATATTTTACTCTTTTTCAGGCTACTCTAAAAATGAATCCTAATGTTATGCCAGCTTCATTCAAAGTTTGGGGAGACATCACCTATCCAGTGTGTCTCAGGTAATATCAGAGCATTCTGATGTACGATTTTAAAATTAAGGGCTTAAAAGTAAAGCTATATTGACATGTTTTCAGGCTGTTAAAGGCATATTTAACTCTCCTTCAGGCCACTCTAAAATAGATTCCTACTGTTAAGCAGGTTCATTCCAACTCTGGGTTAGACAATAAATATCCATTGGGTCACTCAGGTAATTTAGGACCATTCTGATGTAGGAATTTAAAATTAAAGCCTTGAATGTCTAATAAATGGTGTATCATATATTTTTCAGGCTGTTAAAGGCATATTTTACTCTTTTTCAGGCTACTCTAAAAATGAATCCTAATATTATCCCAGCTTCATTCAAATTCTGGGGGAGACATCACCTATCCAGTGTGTCTTTTAGGTAATATCAGAGCATTCTGATATACGATTTTAAAATTAAGGGCTTAAAAGTAAGGCTATATTGACATGTTTTCAGGCTGTAAAAGGCTAATTTAACTCTCCTTCAGGCCACTCTAAAATGGATTCCTACTGTTAAGCCAGGTTCATTTCAACTCTTGGTTAGACAATAAATATCCATTGGGTCACTCAGGTAATTTAGGACCATTCTGAAGTAAGATTTTAAATTTAAAGCCTTGAATGTCTAATTAATGGTATATCTTAAATCTTTTTTCAGGCTGTTAAAGGCATATTGTACTCTTTTTCAGGCTAATCAAAAAAGGAATCCTGATGTTATGCCAGGTTCATTCCAACTCTGTGTTAGACAATACATAACCTTTTGGTCACTCAGGTAATATATGACCAATCTGTTGTAGGATTTTAAAATGAAAGCCTTGAATGTCTAATTAATGGTGTATCATATATTTTTCAGGCTGTTAAAGGCATATTTTACTATTTTTCAGGATACTCTAAAAATGAATCCTGATGTTTTGCCAGGTTCTTTCCAAGTCTGGGGGAGACATCACCTATCCAGTGTGTCTCTCAGGTAATACCAGAGCATTCTGATGTACGTTTTTAAATTTAAGGGCTTAAAAGTAAAGCTATATTTTAAATTTTTTCAGGCTGTAAAGGCATATTTAACTCTCCTTCAGGCCACTCTAAAATGGATTCCTACTGTTAAGCCAGGTTCATTCCAACTCTGGGTTAGACAATAAATATCCATTGGGTCACCCAGGTAATTTAGGACCATTCTGATGTAGGAATTTAAAATTAAAGCCTTGAATGTCTAATAAATGGTGTGTCATATATTTTTCAGGCTGTTAAAGGCATATTTTACTCTTTTTCAGGCTACTCTAAAAATGAATCCTAATATTATCCCAGCTTCATTCAAAGTCTGGGGGAGACACCACCTATCCAGTGTGTCTTTTAGGTAATATCAGAGCATTCTGATATACGATTTTAAAATTAAGGGCTTAAATGTAAGGCTATATTGACATGTTTTCATGCTGTAAAAGGCTAATTTAACTCTCCTTCAGGCCACTCTAAAATGGATTCCTACTGTTAAGCCAGGTTCATTTCAACTCTTGGTTAGACAATAAATATCCATTGGGTCACTCAGGTAATTTAGGACCATTCTGATGTAAGATTTTAAATTTAAAGCCTTGAATGTCTAATTAATGGAATATTTAAATCTTTTTTTCAGGCTGTTAAAGGCATATTTAACTCTTTTTTTCAGGCTAATCAAAAAAGGAATCCTGATGTTATGCCAGGTTCATTCCAACTCTGTGTTAGACAATACATAACCTTTTGGTCACTCAGGTAATATATGACCATTCTGTTGTAGGATTTTAAAATTAAAGCCTTGAATGTATAATTAATGGTTTATCATATATTTTTTTCAGGCTGTTAAAGGCATATTTTACTCTTTTTCAGGCTAATCAAAAAAGGAATCCTGATGTTATGCCAGGTTCATTCCAAGTCTGGGGAGACATCACATTTCCAGTGTGTCTCTCAGGTAATATCAGAGCATTCTGATGTACAATTTTAAAATTAAGGGCTTAAAAGTAAAATGCTATATTGACTTTTTTTTCAGGCTGTTAACCCATGTTTGTCCTTAGTGTCACAGGGACATGTGTAAAATGTGACCTTTTGTACTAGCCTGCCGTTCTGCTTTGGGGTGCCGAGACACCGCTTTCATTCCAGTTGTCAATTGCCATCGTAATTAAGACCATCCTTTGGGTCTCAAAATTGAAGTTTTTTCTAAAGTTAATGCTCATGCCAATACAGGCTGTTCGGCCTTTTATCCTTTTTGGGTCCAGGGGACCCATCCTTGTTCAATGTCATCTTTCTACTACCCTTGACGCCTCAGCCTTGCCATTTGGGTCCCAGGGACCCGTGTGTGTGTGTGTGTTGTGTGTGTGTGTGTGTGTGTGTGTGTGTGTGTGTGTGTGTGTCTATATGTGTGTCTATGTGTGTGGCTGTGTGTGGCTGTGTGTGTGTCTGCTGGGTGTGTGTGTGTGTGTGTGTGTCTGCTGGGTGTGTGTGTCTATGTGTGTGTGTGTGTGTGTGTGTGTGTGTGTGTATGTGTGTGTGCTGTGTGGCTGTGTCTGCTGTGTGTGTGTCTGCTGTGTGTGTGTGTCTGCTGTGTGTGTGTCTGCTGTGTGTGGGCTGTGTGTCTGTGTGTGTGTGTCTGCTGTGTGTCTATGTGTGTGTGTCTGATGTGTGTGTGTGTGTGTGTGTGTGTGTGTGTGTGTGTGCTGTGTGTGTGTGTGTGTCTAAAGTGTGCTGTGTGTCTGCTGTGTGTGTGTCTGTGTGTGTGTGGCTGTGTGTCTGCTGTGTGTGTGTGTGTCTCTATGTGTGTGTGTGTGTGTGTGTGTGTGTGTGTGTGTCTGTGTGTGTGTGTCTGCTGTGTGTGTGTGTGTGTGTGTGTGTGTGTGCTGTGTCTCTGCTGTGTGTGTGTCTGCTGTGTGTGTGTGTCTGCTGTGTGTGTGGCTGTGTGTCTGCTGTGTGTGTGTCTGCTGAGTGTCTATGTGTGTGTGTCTGTGTCCTACGGGCAAACACAGTCGGCACAGTAGTAGGCCCGCGTGCAACTCCCGCAGATGTATCTCTTGCAGCCACCGCAAACAATGTGTGATTTGCGGTCCTTTCTCTCTGGACAGAGCTGACACCGCTTCCTTTTGCTCTGCACCCTCGGTGTGGCCGGTTCAGAATCCCCGTCCTCCTCTAGGCCCCTTGTGACTGTGCCATCGCATATCCAGCCGCCGGCCGCCGCCACCACCCTCCTCGCCGTGACGACGGCTTTGACAAGCGCGGGCGGACGCCTCCGTGTGCGAGGCAGGCGGCGTCTCTCGATGAGGCGGATTCACAAGCGCCCTTCCCAACTGCTCGAGGAACGCCCTCCTCTTGTTGAGCTTGCCGCGCATCCACTCGGGCCTGAGCTGTCGCCACAGCACAAAGGCGTTGTAGGCGGACACGTCGAGGATGTTGTGGAACAGGGCGAGGGGCCAGCGGGCCGTCTTCCTGTGGCAGCTGTACGTGCCCACAAGCTTGTCCAGGGTGTCCACGCCGCCCTTGGTGTGGTTGTAGTGGAGGATGATGTCGGGTTTGGCTTGCCTGCCGGCGCCGACGCCGGATCCCCCCGTGTGTTAGCGTGCTCAGCAGCACCACGTTCCTGTGCCTCTTGGGCACTTAGGACACCAGAGTGGCGACGGGCGTGAAGGCAAACTTGGACGAAAGACCGCATGCTGTATTTTAACCCTTTTGGCGGCAATGCCGGCGGCAGCTCGGGCTTGTTTTTGCGCATCGTGCCCACCAGGGTGAGGCGCCGCTCGTCAAGCAGCTGCTGGGCCAGCGCGTAGGAGGTGAAAAAAAGTTGTCGCCGTCACGTTACGAGGGCCCTCTCAGGCCCTCGGTCACGCCCAGCACCACGCTGGGCGCCCAGATTCCTCTCGGGCGTGCCGCTGACAGACTTGCCCGTGTAGAGTTGCATGTGCCACGCGTAGCTGGAGCCGGGCACGTCGCAGGCCACCCACGACTTGAGTCCGTACGGCGGGTTTGCTGGGCATGTACTGGCGGAAAAGCACATCGACCTTGTGGAAGTGGCATGTCACAACAAGAAGATGGAACACGATGGAACGAGATGGAGGAGGAAAAAAAAAAAAAAAATGAAATTAACACACACACACACACACACACACACACACACACAAACACACAAGACACACACACACCACACACACAAAGACAATTGTACGGCAATGGTACAAAAAAACAACAACAACAAAAAGCAACAAATACAACACCTCGAAAGGGCACCAGCTGTTCGTCCACCGTCACGTCGGGCGCCCGGGTTGTAGAAATGGATTCGAGGCAGCTGCCTCCCACTGGCCCCACACACCTCTCATTCGGCAGCCAGTTTGTCCGAGGCTCGTCCGGGCAGCTCTCGACTCGCGGTCGCCGAATCGCAACAGTCTAGAGTACGCTGGAACTGCTTGATTGGCATCGTGGCGCGGAAAATGGCCCTGCCGCTCTCCTCGTGCCACAGGCTCTCCAAGGCCTCGTTGGGACCGGTACACGCCCGCGAGGAGCAGCAGCCCGAGGTAGGCTCGCAGGTCCGTGACGTCCATCGCTTTCCACTTGCTTTCCACGGCTGTGGCATATCTCCTTTGACCCTCAAGGTTCGTGGCGGCCACAACCATGTCTTCGATTTGCCGCGTGACAAACAGGCCAAACGCAGAGACTATGTTGTGGACGTGTTCCGCTGGCATAGTCTGTGGGTCCCGCAGCATCAGCATCAGCATCAGCATCAGCATCAGCAGCAGCAGCAGCAGCAGCAGCGTGTGTTTGCTCTTCTCGGTCGGGTTAAAATAGTCCTTTTGTTAAGGTGGCGTGGCGATGCGGTCTAAGGCACCTGGGATGACATGTTTTTAGGACCATTTGATTTTGCCATCTTTTGACACAAACGTTTCCTCATCCTGCTCGTATTTTACATCCTCTGGCCCCTCGTCTTCAAAGGCATATTTTCTTCTTCTTCTTCTTCTTGAATTCTTCTTCTTCTTCTTCTTCTTCTTCTTCTTCGTCTTCTTCTACATCTAGCTTCTTCGATTTTCTTCTTCTTCTTAAGGGCTTAAAAGTAAAGCTATATTGACATGTTTTCAGGCTGTTAAAGGCATATTTAACTCTCCTTCAGGCCGCTCTAAAATAGATTCCTACTGTTAAGCAAGGTTCATTCCAACTCTGGGTTAGTCAATAAATATCCATTGGGTCACTCAGGTAATTTAGGACCATTCTGATGTAGGAATTTAAAATTAAAGCCTTGAATGTCTAATAAATGGTGTATCATATATTTTTTCAGGCTGTTAAAGGCATATTTTACTCTTTTTTCAGGCTACTCTAAAATGAATCCTAATATTATCCCAGCTTCATTCAAATTCTGGGGGAGACATCACCTATCCAGTGTGTCACTTTAGGTAATATCAGAGCATTCTGATATACGATTTTAAAATTAAGGGCTTAAAAGTAAGGCTATATTGACATGTTTTCAGGCTGTAAAAGGCTAATTTAACTCTCCTTCAGGCCACTCTAAAATGGATTCCTACTGTTAAGCCAGGTTCATTTCAACTCTTGGTTAGACAATAAATATCCATTGGGTCACTCAGGTAATTTAGGACCATTCTGAAGTAAGATTTTAAATTTAAAGCCTTCAATGTCTAATTAATGGTATATCTTAAATCTTTTTTCAGGCTGTTAAAGGCATATTGTACTCTTTTTTCAGGCTAATCAAAAAGGATTCCTGATGTTATGCCAGGTTCATTCCAACTCTGTGTTAGACAATACATATCCATTTGGTCACTCAGGTAATATATGACCATTCTGTTGTAGGATTTTAAAATGAAAGCCTTGAATGTCTAATTAATGGTGTATCATAATTTTTCAGGCTGTTAAAGGCATATTTTACTATTTTTCAGGATACTCTAAAAAAGGAATCCTGATGTTTTGCCAGGTTCATTCCAAGTCTGGGGAGACATCACTGTCCAGTGTGTCTCTCAGGTAATACCAGAGCATTCTGATGTACGTTTTTAAATTTAAGGGCTTAAAAGTAAAGCTATATTGACATTTTTTCAGGCTGTAAAAGGCTAATTTTAACTCTCCTTCAGGCCACTCTAAAATGGATTCCTACTGTTAAGCTAGGTTCATTTCAACTCTGGGTTAGACAATAAATATCCATTGGGTCACCCAGGTAATTTAGGACCATTCTGATGTAGGAATTTAAAATTAAAGCCTTGAATGTCTAATAAATGGTGTATCCTATATTTTTCAGGCTGTTAAAGGCATATTTTACTCTTTTTCAGGCTACTCTAAAAATGAATCCTAATATTATCCCAGCTTCATTCAAAGTCTGGGGGAGACACCACCTATCCAGTGTGTCTCAGGTAATATCAGAGCATTCTGATATACGATTTTAAAATTAAGGGCTTAAAAGTAAGGCTATATTGACATGTTTTCAGGCTGTTAAAGGCTAATTTTAACTCTCCTTCAGGCCACTCTAAAATGGATTCCTACTGTTAAGCCAGGTTCATTTCAACTCTTGGTTAGGCAATAAATATCCATTGGGTCACTCAGGTAATTTAGGACCATTCTGAAGTAAGATTTTAAAATTAAAGCCTTGAATGTCTAATTAATGGAATATTTAAATCTTTTTCAGGCTGTTAAAGGCATATTTTACTCTTTTTCAGGCTAATCAAAAAAGGAATCCTGATGTTATGCCAGGTTCATTCCAACTCTGTGTTAGACAATACATAACCTTTTGGTCACTCAGGTAATATATGACCAATCTGTTGTAGGATTTTAAAATTAAAGCCTTGAATGTATAATTAATGGTTTATCATATATTTTTCAGGCTGTTAAAGGCATATTTTACTCTTTTTCAGGCTAATCAAAAAAGGAATCCTGATGTTATGCCAGGTTCATTCCAAGTCTGGGGGAGACATCACATTTCCAGTGTGTCTCTCAGGTAATATCAGAGCATTCTGATGTACAATTTTAAAATTAAGGGCTTAAAAGTAAAGCTATATTGACTTTTTTTCAGGCTGTTAACCCTTGTATTGTCCTTAGTGTCACAGGGACATGTGTAGCTTATGTGACCTTTTGTACTAGCCTGCCGTTCTGCTTTGGGGTGCCGAGACACCGCTTTCATTCCTTGTCAATTGCCATCGTAGCCTCATCCTTTGGGTCTCAGAGACCCCCCCCCCTGTTTTTTATTTATCATGCCAATACACGTCAGTTCGGCCTCATCCTTTTGTGGTCCAGGGGACCCATCCTTGTTCAATGTCATCTTTCTACTACCCTTGACGCCTCAGTCTTGCCATTTGGGTCCCAGGGACCCGTGTGTGTGTGTGTGTGTGTGTGTGTGTGTGTGTGTGTGTGTGTGTGTGTGTGTGTGTGTGTGTGTGTGTCTATGTGTGTGGCTGTGTGTGTGTGTGTGTGTCTGCTGGGTGTGTGTGTCTATGTGTGTGTCTGTGTCTGCTGGGTGTGTGTGTGTCTGTGTGTGTGTGTGTGTGTGTGTGTGTGTGTGTGTGTGTGTGGCTGTGTGTCTGTGTGTGTGTGTCTGCTGTGTGTGTGTGTCTGCTGTGTGTGTGTCTGCTGTGTGTGTGGCTGTGTGTCTGCTGTGTGTGTGTCTGCTGTGTGTCTGCTGTGTGTGTGTCTATGTGTGTGTGTGTGTGTGTGTGTGTGTGTGTGTGTCTGCTGTGTGTGTGGCTGTGTGTGTGTCTATGTGTGTGGCTGTGTGTCTGCTGTGTGTGTGTCTGCTGTGTGTGTGGCTGTGTGTCTGTGTGTGTGTGTGTGTCTATGTGTGTGTGTGTGTGTGTGTGTGTGTGTGTGTGTGTCTATGTGTGTGTGTCTGCTGTGTGTGTGTGTGTGTGTGTGTGTGTGTGTGCTGTGTGTCTGTGTGTGTGTGTCTGCTGTGTGTGTGTGTGTGTGCTGTGTGTGTGGCTGTGTGTCTGCTGTGTGTGTGTCTGCTGAGTGTCTATGTGTGTGTGTGTCTGTGTCCTACGGGCAAACACAGTCGGCACAGTAGTAGGCCCGCGTGCAACTCCCGCAGATGTATCTCTTGCAGCCACCGCAAACAATGTGTGATTTGGCGGTCCTTTCTCTCTGGACAGAGCTGACACCGCTTCCTTTTTGCTCTGCACCCTCGGTGTGGCCGGTTCAGAATCCCCTGTCCTCCTCTAGGCCCCTTTGACTGTGCCACCGCAGCCGCCGCCGCCGCCGCCCCCCGCCGCCGCCACACCCTCCTCGCCGTGACGACGGCTTTGACAAGGCAAACTTGGACGGACGCCTCCGTGCGAGGCAGGCGGCGGCGCTCGGGCTCGATTTTGCGGATTCACAAGCGCCCTTCCCAACTGCTCGAGGAACGCCCTCCTCTTGTTGAGCTTGCCGCGCATCCACTGGGCCTGAGCTGTCGCCACAGCACAAAGGCGTTGTAGGCGGACACGCCGAGGATGTTGTGGAACAGGGCGAGGGGCCAGCAGGGCCGCCTTCCTGTGGCAGCTGTATGTACGTGCCCACAAGCTTGTCCAGGGTGTCCACGCCGCCCTTGGTGTGGTTGTAGTGGAGGATGATGTCGGGTTTGGCTTGCCTGCCGGCGCACACGCACACACACACATCCCCCACACAGCGTGCTCAGCAGCACCACGTTCCTGTGCCTCTTGGGCACTTAGGACACCAGAGTGGCGACGGGCGTGAAGGCAAACTTGGACGAGAAGACCGCACGGCCCTTTGTGGCGCTGCAATGCCGGCGGCAGCTCGGGCTTGTTTTTTTTGCGCATCGTGCCCACCAGGGTGAGGCGCCGCTTCCGTCACCTGCTGGGCCAGCGCCAGGAGGTGAAAAAAAGTTGTCCACGCCACGTTACGAGGGCCCCTCAGGCCCTCGGTCACGCCCAGCACCACGCTGGCGCCCAGATTCCTCTCGGGCGTGCCGCTGACAGACTTGCCCGTGTAGAATTGCATGTGCCACGCCATAGCTGGAGCACAGCGGAACCGATGGAGGCAGGCCACCCACGACTTTTTCCACGAGTCCGCATCGGGCGGGTTTGCTGGATATGTAGAGGCGGGCAGTGTTCCGCGGCATAGCATGTACTGGCGCATCAGAAAAATCGCACATCGACCTTGTGGAAGTGGCATGTCACAACAAGAAGATGGAACACGATGGACCCATCGCTTTTTGATGGAGGAGGAAAAAAAAAAAAAATTAACACACACACAGACAAATATAAAAAGACAGCACACACACACACACACACAAAAGGGTTAGTCCTTTTCGGTGGGTTTGTCGTGGCGTGGCGATGCGGTCTAAGGCACCTGGGATGACATGTTTTCGAGGACCAATTGATTTTGCCATCTTTTGACACAAACGTTTCCATCCTGCTCGTCCCTCCTCTGGCCCCTCGTCTTCACCACCCTCTTCTTCTTCTTCTTCTTCTTCTTCTTCTACTTCTTCTTCTTCTTCTTCTTCTTCTACTTCTTCATTTTTGTCTTCTTCTTTTCTTCTTCTTCGGCCTTACATGTCCACCCTTTCTTCTTCTTCTTCTTCTTCTTCTTCTTCTTCTTCTTCTTCTTCTTCATTTACTTGTTCTCCTCCTTTGTCTTGGCCTTGGTCATCGTCTTTGTTGTCGTCGTCGTAGCAGCAGCGGTAGTCTTTTTCTCTGCTGTGGTCGTGCATGTGTTGGTCCTCTTGTGACGCACACCCGCCGCCAGCCCGGTCAGCGCTCGTTGTGTTTGTGTTCCCGGCGGGCCTATTGTACTTTTTCTCCCTGTTGTACCTTGGCCTCAGCGGGGGCATTGCGGGCGGCGGCGGCGGCGGCGCCCACGATAATCCGATGCAGCTTCAACTCCAGAGTCAAACGACGGGCCATACTGCCGTTGCCCTCCCCCAGGCTGTGCCGAGGCCACGTGCAAAAAGTGCACAGGTCCGAAAAAAGATGACGTAAAAAAAAATGACAACAACAAGAAGACAAATGTGTCTACAGTGTATACTGTGTGTGTGTCTTGTATGTATGTGTGTCTAATAGAAATAATAAGTAGACCAATATCAAGCCTTTGTTTGTTTGTTTGTTTTTTATTTAACCTCCCTTTCCACTCGCCTTTGCCTTTCCTGTTTTTTACTACAACTACAAGCCACTGGCCAGAATGCTGTCGGGTCTCTGGGACCCAGGGGGGGGCAGAATGCTGTCGGGTCTCTGGGACCCGGGGGGCAAAGAATGCTCTCTGAGACCCGGGGGCAGAATCCTTTTAATCTGAGACCCGGGGGGGACAGAATGCTGTCGGGTCTCTGGGACCCAGGGGGCAGAATGCTGTTGGCTCTCTGAGACCCGGGGGGCAGAATGCTGTCGGGGGGGCAGAAGTCTCTGAGACCCTGAGGGGGCAGAATGCTGTCGGGTCTGAGACCCGGGGGGCAGAATGCTGTCGGGTCTCTGAGACTGTGGACCCGGGGGGGCAGAATGCTGTCGGCTCTCTGAGACCCGGGGGCAGAATGTTGTCGGGTCTCTGAGACCCGGGAGACCCCGGGGCAATTTTAATGCTGTCGGGTCTCTGAGACCCCGGGGGGGCAGAAGAATGCTGTCGGTCCTGAGACCCGGGGGCAGAAGAATGCTGTCGGGTCTCTGAGACCCCGGGGGCAGAAGAATCCTGTCGGGTCTCTGAGACCCCGGGGGGTAGAAGAATGCTGTCGGGTCTCTGAGACCCCCGGGGGAGCAAAGGGCTGTCGGGTCCTGAGACCGGGTCTCTGAGACCCCTGGGCAGAATGCTGTCGGGTCTCTGAGAATGCTGTCGGGCCTCTGAGGGGGTCTCTGAGGGGGGCCCTGTCGGGAGACCCCCGGGGCAGAATGCTGTCGGGTCTCTGAGACCCGGGGAGACCCAATGCTGTCGGGTCTCTGAGACCCGGGGGCCAGAATGCTGTCGGGTCTCTGAAAAATGACCCCAAAAAAAAAAAAAAGACAACAACAAGAAAACAAATGTGTCTACAGTGTATACTGTGTGTGTTGTATGTATGTGTGTGTAATAGAAATAATAGGTAGACCAATATCAAGCCTTTGATTGTTTTTTTTTTTTTTTTTTAACCTCCCTTTCCACTCGCCTTTGCCTTTCCTGTTTTTACTACAACTACAAGCCACGGGGCAGAATGCTGTCGGGTCTCTGAGACCCGGGGCCTCGGCTGTCGGGTTTCTGGGACCCTGGGCAGAATGCTGTCGGGTCTCTGAGACCCCGGGGGGGGCAGAAGAATGCTGTCGGGTCTCTGAGACCCGGGGCCGAATGCTGTCGGGTCTCGTAAAAATGACGTAAAAAAGAAAATGACAACAACAAGAAGACAAATGTGTCTACAGTGTATACTGTGTGTGTTGTATGTATGTGTGTGTAATAGAAATAATAAGTTGACCAATATCAAGCCTTTGTTTGTTTTTGTTATTTTATTTAACCTCCCTTTCCACTCGCCTTTGCCTTTCCTGTTTTTTACTACAACTAGAAGCCACTGGTCAGAATTCCAGGGACTCAAAGGTGGGACAATGCGAGGCTAGCAGAACTATTACGATCGATTGAATGTGCCACGGGTCTATACGAGCCTGGGTCCCAGGGACCAGGCAATGCTGTGCCTGGGTCCCAGGGACCCGGGGGCAGAATGCTGTCGCATGCTGTCGGGTCTCTGAGACCCCGGGGGCAGAAAAGAAATGCTGTCGGGTCTCTGAGACCCCTGGGGGGAAAGAATGCTGTCGGGTCTCTGAGACCCGGGGGCAGAAGAATGCTGTCGGGTCTCTGAGACCCCGGGGGGGGCAGAAAAATGCTGTCGGGTCTCTGAGACCCCGGGGCATCCTGCTGTCGGGTTTCTGAGACCCCGGGGGGGCAGAAAAATGCTGTCGGGTCTCTGAGACCCCTGGGCATCGGCTGTCGGGTTTCTGGGATGGGCAAATGCTGTCGGGTCTCTGAGACCCCCGGGGGCAGAAGAATTTTCGGGTCTCTGAGAATGGGGCAGAATGCTGTCGGGTCTCTGAGACCCTGGGCAGAATGCTGTCGGGTCTCTGAGACCCGGGGGCAGAATGCTGTGGGGTCTCGTAAAAATGACGTAAAAAGAAAATGACAACAACAAGAAAACAAATGTGTCTACAGTGTATACTGTGTGTGTTGTATGTATGTGTGTGTGTAAAAAATAATAGGTAGACCAATATCAAGCCTTTGATTGTTTTTTTTTTTTTTTTAACCTCCCTTTCCACTCGCCTATGCCTTTCCTGTTTTTACTACAACTACAAGCCACGGGGCAGAATGCTGTCGGGTCCCGAGACCCTGAGACCCGGGTGGGCCTCGGCTGTCGGCTCTCTGAGACCCTGGGCAGAATGCATTCGGCTCTCTGAGACCCCGGGGAGCAGAAGAATGAATGTCGGGTCTGCTGTCGGGTCTCTGAGACCCCGGGGAACCAAGAATGCTGTCGGTCTCTGAGACCCCGGGGCAGAAGGTCGGGGCAGAAGAATGCTGTCGGTCTCTGAGACCCCGGGGGCAGAATGCTGTCGGGCAGAAGAATGCTGTCGGGTCCTGAGACCCAAAGGACAGAATTTTAGCTTCATCAGTGCTTTTGATATTACCTGAGGGACACACTGGATATGTGGCCCCTCTGAGACCCCGGGGCACTGAAAAAGAGTAAAATATGCCTTTAAAAGAATGCTACAGGGTCTCTGAGACCCCTGGGGGACAGAGGGCAGAATGCTGTCGGGTCTTTGAGACCCCGGGGGGGCAGAAGAATGCTGTCGGGGCAGAACGCTGTTGGGTCTCTGAGACCCCGGGGGGGGGCAGAATGGAATGCTGTCGGGCAGAACGGTTCGGATCTCTGAGACCTGGGGCAGAATTCTGAATCGGGTCCCAACCCAAAGGACAACACTATGGGTAAAACTGCACGGGAATCCCCTGAAGGAGAGTTAAATATGCCAAAGCCTGAATATATGTCAATATAGGGTTAATTTTAGAATCCTTCATCAGAATGCTCTGTTATTACCTGAGGGACACACTGGATATGTGATGTCTCCCCCAGACTTGGAATGAAGCTGGCATAACATCAGGATTCCTTTTTAGAGTACACTGAAAAAGAGTAAAATATGCCGTTAAAAGCCTGAAAGAGATTTAAAATACAGCATTAGTTAGACATTCAAGGCTTCAATTTTAAAATCCTACATCAGAATGGTCCTTTATTACCTGAGTGACACAATGGATATGTAGTATCTAACCTAAATTTAAAATGAACCTGGCTTAACAGTAGGAATCCATTTTAGAGTGGCCTGAAGCAGAGTTAAATATGCCTTAACCAGCCTGAATATATGTCAATATAGCTTTACTTTTAAGCCCTTAATTTTAGGTCCTTCATCAGAATGCTCTGATATTACCTGAGGGACACACTGGATATGTGATGTCTCCCCAGACTTGGAATGAAGCTGGCATAACATCAGGATTCCTTTTAGAGTAGCCTGAAAAAGAGTAAAATATGCCTTTAAAAGCCTGAAAAAGATTTAAAATACAGCATTAGTTAGACATTCAAGGCTTCAATTTTAAAATCCTACATCAGAATGGTCCTTAATTACCTGAGTGACCCAATGGATATGTAGTGTCTAACCCAGAGTTTGAATGAACCTGGCTTAACAGTAGGAATCCATTTTAGAGTGGCCTGAAGGAGAGTTAAATATGCCTTTAACAGCCTGAATATATGTCAATATAGCTTTACTTTTAAGCCCTTAATTTTAGAATCCTTCATCAGAATGCTCTGATATTACCTGAGGGACACACTGGATATGTGATGTCTCCCCAGACTTGGAATGAAGCTGGCATAACATCAGGATTCCTTTTAGAGTATCCTGAAAAAAGAGTAAAATATGCCTTTAAAAGCCTGAAAAGATTTAAAATACAGCATTAGTTAGACATTCAAGGCTTCAATTTTAAAATCCTACATCAGAATGGTCCTTAATTACCTGAGTGACCAAATGGATATGTAGTTTCTAACCCAGAGTTTGAATGAACCTGGCTTAACAGTAGGAATCCATTTTAGAGTGGCCTGAAGGAGAGTTAAATATGCCTTTAACAGCCTGAATATATTTCAATATAGCTTTACTTTTAAGCCCTTAATTTTAGAATCCTTCATCAGAATGCTCTGATATTACCTGAGGGACACACTGGATATGTGATGTCTCCCCAGACTTGGAATGAAGATGGCATAACATCAGGATTCCTTTTTAGAGTAGCCTGAAAAAGAGTAAAATATGCCTTTAAAAGCCTGAAAAATATATAAAATACAGCATTAATTAGACATTCAAGGCTTCAATTTTAAAATCCTACATCTAATGGTCCTTAATTACCTGAGTGACAGAATGGATATGTAGTGTCTAACCCAGAGTTTGAATGAACCTGGCTTAACAGTAGGAATCCATTTTAGAGTGGCCTGAAGCAGAGTTAAATATGCCTTAACCAGCCTGAATATATGTCAATATAGCTTTACTTTTAAGCCCTTAATTTTAAGGTCCTTCATCAGAATGCTCTGATATTACCTGAGGGACACACTGGATATGTGATGTCTCCCCAGACTTGGAATGAAGCTGGCATAACATCAGGATTCCTTTTAGAGTAGCCTGAAAAAGAGTAAAATATGCCTTTAAAAGCCTGAAAAAGATTTAAAATACAGCATTAGTTAGACATTCAAGGCTTCAATTTTAAAATCCTACATCAGAATGGTCCTTAATTACCTGAGTGACCAAATGGATATGTAGTGTCTAACCCAGAGTTTGAATGAACCTGGCTTAACAGTAGGAATCCATTTTAGAGTGGCCTGAAGGAGAGTTAAATATGCCTTTAACAGCCTGAATATATGTCAATATAGCTTTACTTTAAGCCCTTAATTTTAGAATCCTTCATCAGAATGCTCTGATATTACCTGAGGGACACACTGGATATGTGATGTCTCCCCAGACTTGGAATGAAGATGGCATAACATCAGGATTCCTTTTAGAGTAGCCTGAAAAAGAGTAAAATATGCCTTTAAAAGCCTGAAAAAAGATTTAAAATACAGCATTAATTAGACATTCAAGGCTTCAATTTTAAAATCCTACATCAGAATGGTCCTTAATTACCTGAGTGACCCAATGGATATGTAGTGTCTAACCCAGAGTTTGAATGAACCTGGCTTAACAGTAGGAATCCATTTTAGAGTGGCCTGAAGGAGAGTTAAATATGCCTTTAACAGCCTGAATATATGTCAATATAGCTTTACTTTTAAGCCCTTAATTTTAAGGTCGCACATCAGAATGCTGTGATATTACCTGAGGGACACACTGGATATGTGATGTCTCCCCCAGACTTGGAATGAAGATGGCATAACATCAGGATTCCTTTTTAGAGTAGCCTGAAAAAGAGTAAAATATGCCTTTAAAAGCCTGAAAAATATATAAAATACAGCATTAATTAGACATTCAAGGCTTCAATTTTAAAATCCTACATCAGAATGGTCCTTAATTACCTGAGTGACAGAATGGATATGTAGTGTCTAACCCAGAGTTTGAATGAACCTGGCTTAACAGTAGGAATCCATTTTAGAGTGGCCTGAAGCAGAGTTAAATATGCCTTTAACAGCCTGAATATATGTCAATATAGCTTTACTTTTAAGCCCTTAATTTTAAGGTCGCACATCAGAATGCTCTGATATTACCTGGGGGACACACTGGATATGTGATGTCTCCCCAGACTTGGAATGAAGCTGGCATAACATCAGGATTCCTTTTTAGAGTAGCCTGAAAAAGAGTAAAATATGCCTTTAAAAGCCTGAAAAAGATTTAAAATACAGCATTAGTTAGACATTCAAGGCTTCAATTTTAAAATCCTACATCAGAATGGTCCTTAATTACCTGAGTGACCCAATGGATATGTAGTATCTAACCCAGAGTTTGAATGAACCTGGCTTAACAGTAGGAATCCATTTTAGAGTGGCCTGAAGGAGAGTTAAATATGCCTTTAACAGCCTGAATATATTTCAATATAGCTTTACTTTTAAGCCCTTAATTTTAGAATCCTTCATCAGAATGCTCTGATATTACCTGAGGGACACTGGATATGTGATGTCTCCCCCAGACTTGGAATGAAGCTGGCATAACATCAGGATTCCTTTCTAGAGTAGCCTGAAAAAGAGTAAAATATGCCTTTAAAAGCCTGAAAAAGATTTAAAATACAGCATTAATTAGACATTCAAGGCTTCAATTTTAAAATCCTACATCAGAATGGTCCTTAATTACCTGAGTGACCCAATGGATATGTAGTGTCTAACCCAGAGTTTGAATGAACCTGGCTTAACAGTAGGAATCCATTTTAGAGTGGCCTGAAGGAGAGTTAAATATGCCTTTAACAGCTTGAATATATGTCAATATAGCTTTACTTTTAAGCCCTTAATTTTAAGGTCGCACATCAGAATGCTCTGATATTACCT
This sequence comes from Etheostoma perlongum, assembly GCA_026937815.1. Classification (NCBI taxonomy): domain Eukaryota; kingdom Metazoa; phylum Chordata; class Actinopteri; order Perciformes; family Percidae; genus Etheostoma; species Etheostoma perlongum. The sequence continues at coordinate 98,947 of JAEKDQ010000722.1, read as the reverse complement.
GAGGGACACACTGGATATGTGATGTCTCCCCCAGACTTGGAATGAAGGCTGGCATAACATCAGGATTCCTTTTTAGAGTAGCCTGAAAAAGAGTAAAATATGCCTTTAAAAGCCTGAAAAAGATTTAAAATACAGCATTAATTAGACATTCAAGGCTTCAATTTTAAAATCCTACATCAGAATGGTCCTTAATTACCTGAGTGACCCAATGGATATGTATTGTCTAACCCAGAGTTTGAATGAACCTGGCTTAACAGTAGGAATCCATTTTAGAGTGGCCTGAAGGAGAGTTAAATATGCCTTTAACAGCCTGAATATATTTCAATATAGCTTTACTTTTAAGCCCTTAATTTTAGAATCCTTCATCAGAATGCTCTGATATTACCTGAGGGACACACTGGATATGTGATGTCTCCCCAGACTTGGAATGAAGCTGGCATAACATCAGGATTCCTTTTTAGAGTATCCTGAAAAAGAGTAAAATATGCCATTAAAAGCCTGAAAAAGATTTAAAATACAGCATTAGTTAGACATTCAAGGCTTCAATTTTAAAATCCTACATCAGAATGGTCCTTAATTACCTGAGTGACCCAATGGATATGTATTGTCTAACCCAGAGTTTGAATGAACCTGGCTTAACAGTAGGAATCCATTTTAGAGTGGCCTGAAGGAGAGTTAAATATGCCTTTAACAGCCTGAATATATGTCAATATAGCTTTACTTTTAAGCCCTTAATTTTAAGGTCGCACATCAGAATGCTCTGATATTACCTGGGGGACACACTGGATATGTGATGTCTCCCCAGACTTGGAATGAAGCTGGCATAACATCAGGATTCCTTTTAGAGTAGCCTGAAAAAGAGTAAAATATGCCTTTAAAAGCCTGAAAAATATTTAAAATACAGCATTAATTAGACATTCAAGGCTTCAATTTTAAAATCCTACATCAGAATGGTCCTTAATTACCTGAGTGACAGAATGGATATGTAGTGTCTAACCCAGAGTTTGAATGAACCTGGCTTAACAGTAGGAATCCATTTTAGAGTGGCCTGAAGGAGAGTTAAATATGCCTTTAACAGCCTGAATATATGTCAATATAGCTTTACTTTTAAGCCCTTAATTTTAAGGTCGCACATCAGAATGCTCTGATATTACCTGGGGACACACTGGATATGTGATGTCTCCCCAGACTTGGAATGAAGCTGGCATAACATCAGGATTCCTTTCTAGAGTAGCCTGAAAAAGAGTAAAATATGCCTTTAAAAGCCTGAAAAAGATTTGAAATACAGCATAAGTTAGACATTCAAGGCTTCAATTTTAAAATCCTACATCAGAATGGTCCTTAATTACCTGAGTGACCCAATGGATATGTAGTGTCTAACCCAGAGTTTGAATGAACCTGGCTTAACAGTAGGAATCCATTTTAGAGTGACCTGAAGGAGAGTTAAATATGCCTTTAACAGCTTGAATATATGTCAATATAGCTTTACTTTTAAGCCCTTAATTTTAGAATCCTTCATCAGAATGCTCTGATATTACCTGAGGGACACACTGGATATGTGATGTCTCCCCAGACTTGGAATGAAGATGGCATAACATCAGGATTCCTTTTTAGAGTAGCCTGAAAAAGAGTAAAATATGCCTTTAAAAGCCTGAAAAATTTAAAATACAGCATTAATTAGACATTCAAGGCTTCAATTTTAAAATCCTACATCTAATGGTCCTTAATTACCTGAGTGACAGAATGGATATGTAGTGTCTAACCCAGAGTTTGAATGAACCTGGCTTAACAGTAGGAATCCATTTTAGAGTGGCCTGAAGGAGAGTTAAATATGCCTTAACCAGCCTGAATATATGTCAATATAGCTTTACTTTTAAGCCCTTAATTTTAAGGTCGCACATCAGAATGCTCTGATATTACCTGGGGACACACTGGATATGTGATGTCTCCCGCAGACTTGGAATGAAGCTGGCATAACATCAGGATTCCTTTTAGAGTAGCCTGAAAAAAGAGTAAAATATGCCTTTAAAAGCCTGAAAAAGATTTGAAATACAGCATAAGTTAGACATTCAAGGCTTCAATTTTAAAATCCTACATCAGAATGGTCCTTAATTACCTGAGTGACCCAATGGATATGTAGTGTCTAACCCAGAGTTTGAATGAACCTGGCTTAACAGTAGGAATCCATTTTAGAGTGGCCTGAAGGAGAGTTAAATATGCCTTTAACAGCCTGAATATATGTCAATATAGCTTTACTTTTAAGCCCTTAATTTTAGAATCCTTCATCAGAATGCTCTGATATTACCTGAGGGACACACTGGATATGTGATGTCTCCCCCAGACTTGGAATGAGGCTGGCATAACATCAGGATTCCTTTTTAGAGTACCCTGAAAAAGAGTAAAATATGCCTTTAAAAGCCTGAAAAAGATTTAAAATACAGCATTAATTAGACATTCAAGGCTTCAATTTTAAAATCCTACATCTAATGGTCCTTAATTACCTGAGTGACAGAATGGATATGTAGTGTCTAACCCAGAGTTTGAATGAACCTGGCTTAACAGTAGGAATCCATTTTAGAGTGGCCTGAAGGAGAGTTAAATATGCCTTAACCAGCCTGAATATATGTCAATATAGCTTTACTTTTAAGCCCTTAATTTTAAGGTCGCACATCAGAATGCTCTGATATTACCTGAGGGACACACTGGATATGTGATGTCTCCCCCAGACTTGGAATGAAGCTGGCATAACATCAGGATTCCTTTTTAGAGTAGCCTGAAAAAGAGTAAAATATGCCTTTAAAAGCCTGAAAAAGATTTAAAATACAGCATTAGTTAGACATTCAAGGCTTCAATTTTAAAATCCTACATCAGAATGGTCCTTAATTACCTGAGTGACCCAATGGATATGTAGTGTCTAACCCAGAGTTTGAATGAACCTGGCTTAACAGTAGGAATCCATTTTAGAGTGGCCTGAAGGAGAGTTAAATATGCCTTTAACAGCCTGAATATATGTCAATATAGCTTTACTTTTAAGCCCTTAATTTTAAGGTCCTTCATCAGAATGCTCTGATATTACCTGAGGGACACACTGGATATGTGATGTCTCCCCAGACTTGGAATGAAGCTGGCATAACATCAGGATTCCTTTTTTAGAGTAGCCTGAAAAAGAGTAAAATATGCCTTTAAAAGCCTGAAAAAGATTTAAAAATACAGCATTAATTAGACATTCAAGGCTTCAATTTTAAAATCCTACATCTAATGGTCCTTAATTACCTGAGTGACAGAATGGATATGTAGTGTCTAACCCAGAGTTTGAATGAACCTGGCTTAACAGTAGGAATCCATTTTAGAGTGGCCTGAAGGAGAGTTAAATATGCCTTTAACAGCCTGAATATATGTCAATATAGCTTTACTTTTAAGCCCTTAATTTTAAGGTCGCACATCAGAAATGCTCTGATATTACCTGGGGACACACTGGATATGTGATGTCTCCCCAGACTTGGAATGAAGCTGGCATAACATCAGGATTCCTTTTTAGAGTAGCCTGAAAAAGAGTAAAATATGCCTTTAAAAGCCTGAAAAAGATTTAAAATACAGCATTAGTTAGACATTCAAGGCTTCAATTTTAAAATCCTACATCAGAATGGTCCTTAATTACCTGAGTGACCCAATGGATATGTAGTGTCTAACCCAGAGTTTGAATGAACCTGGCTTAACAGTAGGAATCCATTTTAGAGTGGCCTGAAGGAGAGTTAAATATGCCTTTAACAGCTTGAATATATGTCAATATAGCTTTACTTTTAAGCCCTTAATTTTAAATCCTTCATCAGAATGCTCTGATATTACCTGAGGGACACACTGGATATGTGATGTCCCCCAGACTTGGAATGAAGCTGGCATAACATCAGGATTCCTTTTAGAGTAGCCTGAAAAAGAGTAAAATATGCCTTTAAAAGCCTGAAAAAGATTTAAAATACAGCATTAAGTTAGACATTCAAGGCTTCAATTTTAAAATCCTACATCAGAATGGTCCTTAATTACCTGAGTGACCCAATGGATATGTAGTGTCTAACCCAGAGTTTGAATGAACCTGGCTTAACAGTAGGAATCCATTTTAGAGTGGCCTGAAGGAGAGTTAAATATGCCTTTAACAGCCTGAATATATGTCAATATAGCTTTACTTTTAAGCCCTTAATTTTAAGAATCCTTCATCAGAATGCTCTGATATTACCTGAGGGACACACTGGATATGTGATGTCTCCCCAGACTTGGAATGAAGCTGGCATAACATCAGGATTCCTTTTTAGAGTAGCCTGAAAAAGAGTAAAATATGCCTTTAAAAGCCTGAAAAAGATTTAAAATACAGCATTAATTAGACATTCAAGGCTTCAATTTTAAAATCCTACATCAGAATGGTCCTTAATTACCTGAGTGACCCAATGGATATGTAGTGTCTAACCCAGAGTTTGAATGAACCTGGCTTAACAGTAGGAATCCATTTTAGAGTGGCCTGAAGGAGAGTTAAATATGCCTTTAACAGCCTGAATATATGTCAATATAGCTTTACTTTTAAGCCCTTAATTTTAGAATCCTTCATCAGAATGCTCTGATATTACCTGAGGGACACACTGGATATGTGATGTCTCCCCAGACTGGAATGAAGCTGGCATAACATCAGGATTCCTTTTAGAGTAGCCTGAAAAAGAGTAAAATATGCCTTTAAAAGCCTGAAAAATATTTAAAATACAGCATTAAGTTAGACATTCAAGGCTTCAATTTTAAAATCCTACATCAGAATGGTCCTTAATTACCTGAGTGACCCAATGGATATGTAGTGTCTAACCCAGAGTTTGAATGAACCTGGCTTAACAGTAGGAATCCATTTTAGAGTGGCCTGAAGGAGAGTTAAATATGCCTTTAACAGCCTGAATATATGTCAATATAGCTTTACTTTTAAGCCCTTAATTTTAAGAATCCTTCATCAGAATGCTCTGATATTACCTGAGGGACACACTGGATATGTGATGTCTCCCCAGACTTGGAATGAAGCTGGCATAACATCAGGATTCCTTTTTAGAGTATCCTGAAAAAGAGTAAAATATGCCATTAAAAGCCTGAAAGATTTAAAATACAGCATTAATTAGACATTCAAGGCTTCAATTTTAAAATCCTACATCTAATGGTCCTTAATTACCTGAGTGACAGAATGGATATGTAGTGTCTAACCCAGAGTTTGAATGAACCTGGCTTAACAGTAGGAATCCATTTTAGAGTGGCCTGAAGGAGAGTTAAATATGCCTTTAACCAGCCTGAATATATGTCAATATAGCTTTACTTTTAAGCCCTTAATTTTAAATCGCACATCAGAATGCTCTGATTATTGGGGACACACTGGATATGTGATGTCTCCCCAGACTTGGAATGAAGCTGGCATAACATCAGGATTCCTTTTAGAGTAGCCTGAAAAAGAGTAAAATATGCCTTTAAAAGCCTGAAAAAGATTTAAAATACAGCATTAGTTAGACATTCAAGGCTTCAATTTTAAAATCCTACATCAGAATGGTCCTTAATTACCTGAGTGACCCAATGGATATGTAGTGTCTAACCCAGAGTTTGAATGAACCTGGCTTAACAGTAGGAATCCATTTTAGAGTGGCCTGAAGGAGAGTTAAATATGCCTTTAACAGCCTGAATATATGTCAATATAGCTTTACTTTTAAGCCCTTAATTTTAAGGTCCTTCATCAGAATGCTCTGATATTACCTGAGGGACACACTGGATATGTGATGTCTCCCCCAGACTTGGAATGAAGCTGGCATAACATCAGGATTCCTTTTAGAGTAGCCTGAAAAAGAGTAAAATATGCCTTTAAAAGCCTGAAAAAGATTTAAAATACAGCATTAGTTAGACATTCAAGGCTTCAATTTTAAAATCCTACATCAGAATGGTCCTTAATTACCTGAGTGACCCAATGGATATGTAGTGTCTAACCCAGAGTTTGAATGAAACTGGCTTAACAGTAGGAATCCATTTTAGAGTGGCCTGAAGGAGAGTTAAATATGCCTTTAACAGCCTGAATATATGTCAATATAGCTTTACTTTTAAGCCCTTAATTTTAGGTCCTTCATCAGAATGCTCTGATATTACCTGAGGACACACTGGATATGTGATGTCTCCCCAGACTTGGAATGAAGCTGGCATAACATCAGGATTCCTTTTTAGAGTAGCCTGAAAAAGAGTAAAATATGCCTTTAAAAGCCTGAAAAAGATTTAAAATACAGCATTAGTTAGACATTCAAGGCTTCAATTTTAAAATCCTACATCAGAATGGTCCTTAATTACCTGAGTGACCCAATGGATATGTAGTGTCTAACCCAGAGTTTGAATGAACCTGGCTTAACAGTAGGAATCCATTTTAGAGTGGCCTGAAGGAGAGTTAAATATGCCTTTAACAGCCTTGAATATATTTCAATATAGCTTTACTTTTAAGCCCTTAATTTTAGAATCCTTCATCAGAATGCTCTGATATTACCTGAGGGACACACTGGATATGTGATGTCTCCCCAGACTTGGAATGAAGCTGGCATAACATCAGGATTCCTTTTTAGAGTAGCCTGAAAAAGAGTAAAATATGCCTTTAAAAGCCTGAAAAAGATTTAAAATACAGCATTAATTAGACATTCAAGGCTTCAATTTTAAAATCCTACATCAGAATGGTCCTTAATTACCTGAGTGACAGAATGGATATGTAGTGTCTAACCCAGAGTTTGAATGAACCTGGCTTAACAGTAGGAATCCATTTTAGAGTGGCCTGAAGGAGAGTTAAATATGCCTTTAACAGCCTGAATATATGTCAATATAGCTTTACTTTTAAGCCCTTAATTTTAAGGTCGCACATCAGAATGCTCTGATATTACCTGGGGACACACTGGATATGTGATGTCTCCCCAGACTTGGAATGAAGCTGGCATAACATCAGGATTCCTTTTAGAGTAGCCTGAAAAAGAGTAAAATATGCCTTTAAAAGCCTGAAAAAGATTTAAAATACAGCATTAAGTTAGACATTCAAGGCTTCAATTTTAAAATCCTACATCAGAATGGTCCTTAATTACCTGAGTGACCCAATGGATATGTAGTGTCTAACCCAGAGTTTGAATGAACCTGGCTTAACAGTAGGAATCCATTTTAGAGTGGCCTGAAGGAGAGTTAAATATGCCTTTAACAGCCTGAATATATGTCAATATAGCTTTACTTTTAAGCCCTTAATTTTAAGAATCCTTCATCAGAATGCTCTGATATTACCTGAGGGACACACTGGATATGTGATGTCTCCCCAGACTTGGAATGAAGATGGCATAACATCAGGATTCCTTTTTAGAGTAGCCTGAAAAAGAGTAAAATATGCCTTTAAAAGCCTGAAAAATTTAAAATACAGCATTAATTAGACATTCAAGGCTTCAATTTTAAAATCCTACATCTAAATGGTCCTTAATTACCTGAGTGACCCAATGGATATGTAGTGTCTAACCCAGAGTTTGAATGAACCTGGCTTAACAGTAGGAATCCATTTTAGAGTGGCCTGAAGGAGAGTTAAATATGCCTTTAACAGCCTGAATATATGTCAATATAGCTTTACTTTTAAGCCCTTAATTTTAAGGTCCTTCATCAGAATGCTCTGATATTACCTGAGGGACACACTGGATATGTGATGTCTCCCCAGACTTGGAATGAAGCTGGCATAACATCAGGATTCCTTTTAGAGTAGCCTGAAAAAGAGTAAAATATGCCTTTAAAAGCCTGAAAAGATTTAAAATACAGCATTAATTAGACATTCAAGGCTTCAATTTTAAAATCCTACATCAGAATGGTCCTTAATTACCTGAGTGACCCAATGGATATGTAGTGTCTAACCCAGAGTTTGAATGAACCTGGCTTAACAGTAGGAATCCATTTTAGAGTGGCCTGAAGGAGAGTTAAATATGCCTTTAACAGCCTGAATATATGTCAATATAGCTTTACTTTTAAGCCCTTAATTTTAGAATCCTTCATCAGAATGCTCTGATATTACCTGAGGGACACACTGGATATGTGATGTCTCCCCCAGACTTGGAATGAAGATGGCATAACATCAGGATTCCTTTTTAGAGTAGCCTGAAAAAGAGTAAAATATGCCTTTAAAAGCCTCAGAAATATTTGAAATACAGCAGAAGTTAGACATTCAAGGCTTCAATTTTAAAATCCTACATCTAATGGTCCTTAATTACCTGAGTGACAGAATGGATATGTAGTGTCTAACCCAGAGTTTGAATGAACCTGGCTTAACAGTAGGAATCCATTTTAGAGTGGCCTGAAGGAGAGTTAAATATGCCTTTAACAGCCTGAATATATGTCAATATAGCTTTACTTTTAAGCCCTTAATTTTAAGGTCGCACATCAGAATGCTCTGATATTACCTGGGGACACACTGGATATGTGATGTCTCCCCAGACTTGGAATGAAGCTGGCATAACATCAGGATTCCTTTTTAGAGTAGCCTGAAAAAGAGTAAAATATGCCTTTAAAAGCCTGAAAAAGATTTAAATACAGCATTAGTTAGACATTCAAGGCTTCAATTTTAAAATCCTACATCAGAATGGTCCTTAATTACCTGAGTGACCCAAATGGATATGTAGTGTCTAACCTAGAGTTTGAATGAACCTGGCTTAACAGTAGGAATCCATTTTAGAGTGGCCTGAAGGAGAGTTAAATATGCCTTTAACAGCCTGAATATATGTCAATATAGCTTTACTTTTAAGCCCTTAATTTTAGAATCCTTCATCAGAATGCTCTGATATTACCTGAGGGACACACTGGATATGTGATGTCTCCCCAGACTTGGAATGAAGATGGCATAACATCAGGATTCCTTTTTAGAGTAGCCTGAAAAAGAGTAAAATATGCCTTTAAAAGCCTGAAAAGATTTAAAAATACAGCATTAATTAGACATTCAAGGCTTCAATTTTAAAATCCTACATCAGAATGGTCCTTAATTACCTGAGACCCAATGGATATGTAGTGTCTAACCCAGAGTTTGAATGAACCTGGCTTAACAGTAGGAATCCATTTTAGAGTGGCCTGAAGGAGAGTTAAATATGCCTTTAACAGCCTGAATATATGTCAATATAGCTTTACTTTTAAGCCCTTAATTTTAAGGTCCACATCAGAATGCTCTGATATTACCTGGGGACACACTGGATATGTGATGTCTCCCCCAGACTTGGAATGAAGCTGGCATAACATCAGGATTCCTTTTTAGAGTAGCCTGAAAAAGAGTAAAATATGCCTTTAAAAGCCTGAAAAAGATTTAAAATACAGCATTAAGTTAGACATTCAAGGCTTCAATTTTAAAATCCTACATCAGAATGGTCCTTAATTACCTGAGTGACCCAATGGATATGTAGTGTCTAACCCAGAGTTTGAATGAACCTGGCTTAACAGTAGGAATCCATTTTAGAGTGGCCTGAAGGAGAGTTAAATATGCCTTTAACAGCCTGAATATATGTCAATATAGCTTTACTTTTAAGCCCTTAATTTTAGAATCCTTCATCAGAATGCTCTGATATTACCTGAGGGACACACTGGATATGTGATGTCTCCCCAGACTTGGAATGAAGCTGGCATAACATCAGGATTCCTTTTTAGAGTAGCCTGAAAAAAGAGTAAAATATGCCTTTAAAAGCCTGAAAAAGATTTAAAATACAGCATTAGTTAGACATTCAAGGCTTCAATTTTAAAATCCTACATCAGAATGGTCCTTAATTACCTGAGTGACCCAATGGATATGTATTGTATAACCCAGAGTTTGAATGAACCTGGCTTAACAGTAGGAATCCATTTTAGAGTGGCCTGAAGGAGAGTTAAATATGCCTTTAACAGCTTGAATATATTTCAATATAGCTTTACTTTTAAGCCCTTAATTTTAAGGTCCTTCATCAGAATGCTCTGATATTACCTGAGGGACACACTGGATATGTGATGTCTCCCCAGACTTGGAATGAAGCTGGCATAACATCAGGATTCCTTTTTAGAGTAGCCTGAAAAAGAGTAAAATATGCCTTTAAAAGCCTGAAAAAGATTTAAAATACAGCATTAATTAGACATTCAAGGCTTCAATTTTAAAATCCTACATCTAAATGGTCCTTAATTACCTGAGTGACCCAATGGATATGTAGTGTCTAACCCAGAGTTTGAATGAACCTGGCTTAACAGTAGGAATCCATTTTAGAGTGGCCTGAAGGAGAGTTAAATATGCCTTTAACAGCCTGAATATATGTCAATATAGCTTTACTTTTAAGCCCTTAATTTTAAGAATCGCACATCAGAATGCTCTGATATTACCTGAGGGACACTGGATATGTGATGTCTCCCCCAGACTTGGAATGAAGCTGGCATAACATCAGGATTCCTTTTAGAGTAGCCTGAAAAAGAGTAAAATATGCCTTTAAAAGCCTGAAAAAGATTTAAAATACAGCATAAGTTAGACATTCAAGGCTTCAATTTTAAAATCCTACATCAGAATGGTCCTTAATTACCTGAGTGACCCAATGGATATGTAGTGTCTAACCCAGAGTTTGAATGAACCTGGCTTAACAGTAGGAATCCATTTTAGAGTGGCCTGAAGGAGAGTTAAATATGCCTTTAACAGCCTGAATATATGTCAATATAGCTTTACTTTTAAGCCCTTAATTTTAAATCCTTCATCAGAATGCTCTGATATTACCTGAGGGACACACTGGATATGTGATGTCTCCCCAGACTTGGAATGAAGATGGCATAACATCAGGATTCCTTTTAGAGTAGCCTGAAAAAGAGTAAAATATGCCTTTAAAAGCCTGAAAAATTTAAAATACAGCATTAATTAGACATTCAAGGCTTCAATTTTAAAATCCTACATCAGAATGGTCCTTAATTACCTGAGTGACCCAATGGATATGTAGTGTCTAACCCAGAGTTTGAATGAACCTGGCTTAACAGTAGGAATCCATTTTAGAGTGGCCTGAAGGAGAGTTAAATATGCCTTTAACAGCCTGAATATATGTCAATATAGCTTTACTTTTAAGCCCTTAATTTTAAATCCTTCATCAGAATGCTCTGATATTACCTGAGGACACACACACTGGATATGTGATGTCTCCCCAGACTTGGAATGAAGCTGGCATAACATCAGGATTCCTTTTAGAGTAGCCTGAAAAAGAGTAAAATATGCCTTTAAAAGCCTGAAAAGATTTAAAAATACAGCATTAGTTAGACATTCAAGGCTTCAATTTTAAAATCCTACATCAGAATGGTCCTTAATTACCTGAGTGACCCAAATGGATATGTAGTGTCTAACCCAGAGTTTGAATGAACCTGGCTTAACAGTAGGAATCCATTTTAGAGTGGCCTGAAGGAGAGTTAAATATGCCTTTAACAGCCTGAATATATGTCAATATAGCTTTACTTTTAAGCCCTTAATTTTAAATCCTTCATCAGAATGCTCTGATATTACCTGAGGGACACACTGGATATGTGATGTCTCCCCAGACTTGGAATGAAGCTGGCATAACATCAGGATTCCTTTTAGAGTAGCCTGAAAAAGAGTAAAATATGCCTTTAAAAGCCTGAAAAAGATTTAAAATACAGCATTAATTAGACATTCAAGGCTTCAATTTTAAAATCCTACATCAGAATGGTCCTTAATTACCTGAGTGACCCAATGGATATGTAGTGTCTAACCCAGAGTTTGAATGAACCTGGCTTAACAGTAGGAATCCATTTTAGAGTGGCCTGAAGGAGAGTTAAATATGCCTTTAACAGCCTGAATATATGTCAATATAGCTTTACTTTTAAGCCCTTAATTTTAAATCCACATCAGAATGCTCTGATATTACCTGAGGGACACACTGGATATGTGATGTCTCCCCCAGACTTGGAATGAAGATGGCATAACATCAGGATTCCTTTTTAGAGTAGCCTGAAAAAGAGTAAAATATGCCTTTAAAAGCCTGAAAAAGATTTAAAATACAGCATTAATTAGACATTCAAGGCTTCAATTTTAAAATCCTACATCAGAATGGTCCTTAATTACCTGAGTGACCCAATGGATATGTAGTGTCTAACCCAGAGTTTGAATGAACCTGGCTTAACAGTAGGAATCCATTTTAGAGTGGCCTGAAGGAGAGTTAAATATGCCTTTAACAGCCTGAATATATGTCAATATAGCTTTACTTTTAAGCCCTTAATTTTAAGGTCCTTCATCAGAATGCTCTGATATTACCTGAGGGACACACTGGATATGTGATGTCTCCCCCAGACTTGGAATGAAGCTGGCATAACATCAGGATTCCTTTTTAGAGTAGCCTGAAAAAGAGTAAAATATGCCTTTAAAAGCCTGAAAAGATTTAAAATACAGCATTAAGTTAGACATTCAAGGCTTCAATTTTAAAATCCTACATCAGAATGGTCCTTAATTACCTGAGTGACCCAATGGATATGTAGTGTCTAACCCAGAGTTTGAATGAACCTGGCTTAACAGTAGGAATCCATTTTAGAGTGGCCTGAAGGAGAGTTAAATATGCCTTTAACAGCCTGAATATATGTCAATATAGCTTTACTTTTAAGCCCTTAATTTTAAGGTCGCACATCAGAATGCTCTGATATTACCTGAGGGACACACTGGATATGTGATGTCTCCCCCAGACTTGGAATGAAGCTGGCATAACATCAGGATTCCTTTTTAGAGTATCCTGAAAAAGAGTAAAATATGCCTTTAAAAGCCTGAAAAGATTTAAAATACAGCATTAGTTAGACATTCAAGGCTTCAATTTTAAAATCCTACATCAGAATGGTCCTTAATTACCTGAGTGACCAAATGGATATGTATTGTCTAACCCAGAGTTTGAATGAACCTGGCTTAACAGTAGGAATCCATTTTAGAGTGGCCTGAAGGAGAGTTAAATATGCCTTTAACAGCCTGAATATATGTCAATATAGCTTTACTTTTAAGCCCTTAATTTTAAGGTCGCATCAGAATGCTCTGATATTACCTGAGGGACACACTGGATATGTGATGTCTCCCCAGACTTGGAATGAAGCTGGCATAACATCAGGATTCCTTTTAGAGTATCCTGAAAAAGAGTAAAATATGCCTTTAAAAGCCTGAAAAAGATTTGAAATACAGCATAAGTTAGACATTCAAGGCTTCAATTTTAAAATCCTACATCAGAATGGTCCTTAATTACCTGAGTGACCCAATGGATATGTAGTGTCTAACCCAGAGTTTGAATGAACCTGGCTTAACAGTAGGAATCCATTTTAGAGTGGCCTGAAGGAGAGTTAAATATGCCTTTAACAGCCTGAATATATGTCAATATAGCTTTACTTTTAAGCCCTTAATTTTAAGGTCCTTCATCAGAATGCTCTGATATTACCTGAGGGACACACTGGATATGTGATGTCTCCCCAGACTTGGAATGAAGCTGGCATAACATCAGGATTCCTTTTTAGAGTAGCCTGAAAAAGAGTAAAATATGCCTTTAAAAGCCTGAAAAATTTAAAATACAGCATTAATTAGACATTCAAGGCTTCAATTTTAAAATCCTACATCAGAATGGTCCTTAATTACCTGAGTGACCCAATGGATATGTAGTGTCTAACCCACAGTTTGAATGAACCTGGCTTAACAGTAGGAATCCATTTTAGAGTGGCCTGAAGGAGAGTTAAATATGCCTTTAACAGCCTGAATATATGTCAATATAGCTTTACTTTTAAGCCCTTAATTTTAAGGTCACATCAGAATGCTCTGATATTACCTGAGGGACACACTGGATATGTGATGTCTCCCCAGACTTGGAATGAAGCTGGCATAAACATCAGGATTCCTTTTTAGAGTATCCTGAAAAAGAGTAAAATATGCCTTTAAAAGCCTGAAAAAGATTTAAAATACAGCATTAGTTAGACATTCAAGGCTTCAATTTTAAAATCCTACATCAGAATGGTCCTTAATTACCTGAGTGACCCAATGGATATGTAGTGTCTAACCTAGAGTTTGAATGAACCTGGCTTAACAGTAGGAATCCATTTTAGAGTGGCCTGATTTTAAATATGCCTTTAACAGCCTGAATATATTTCAATATAGCTTTACTTTTAAGCCCTTAATTTTAGAATCCTTCATCAGAATGCTCTGATATTACCTGAGGGACACACTGGATATGTGATGTCTCCCCCAGACTTGGAATGAAGCTGGCATAACATCAGGATTCCTTTTTAGAGTAGCCTGAAAAAGAGTAAAATATGCCTTTAAAAGCCTGAAAAATATTTAAAATACAGCATTAATTAGACATTCAAGGCTTCAATTTTAAAATCCTACATCTAATGGTCCTTAATTACCTGAGTGACCCAATGGATATGTAGTGTCTAACCCAGAGTTTGAATGAACCTGGCTTAACAGTAGGAATCCATTTTAGAGTGGCCTGAAGGAGAGTTAAATATGCCTTTAACAGCCTGAATATATGTCAATATAGCTTTACTTTTAAGCCCTTAATTTTAAATCCACATCAGAATGCTCTGATATTACCTGGGGACAGACACTGGATATGTGATGTCTCCCCAGACTTGGAATGAAGCTGGCATAACATCAGGATTCCTTTTAGAGTAGCCTGAAAAAGAGTAAAATATGCCTTTAAAAGCCTGAAAAAGATTTGAAATACAGCATAAGTTAGACATTCAAGGCTTCAATTTTAAAATCCTACATCAGAATGGTCCTTAATTACCTGAGTGACCCAATGGATATGTAGTGTCTAACCCAGAGTTTGAATGAACCTGGCTTAACAGTAGGAATCCATTTTAGAGTGGCCTGAAGGAGAGTTAAATATGCCTTTAACAGCCTGAATATATGTCAATATAGCTTTACTTTTAAGCCCTTAATTTTAGAATCCTTCATCAGAATGCTCTGATATTACCTGAGGGACACACTGGATATGTGATGTCTCCCCAGACTTGGAATGAAGCTGGCATAACATCAGGATTCCTTTTTAGAGTATCCTGAAAAAGAGTAAAATATGCCATTAAAAGCCTGAAAAATATTTAAAATACAGCATTAGTTAGACATTCAAGGCTTCAATTTTAAAATCCTACATCAGAATGGTCCTTAATTACCTGAGTGACCCAATGGATATGTAGTGTCTAACCCAGAGTTTGAATGAACCTGGCTTAACAGTAGGAATCCATTTTAGAGTGGCCTGAAGGAGAGTTAAATATGCCTTTAACAGCCTGAATATATTTCAATATAGCTTTACTTTTAAGCCCTTAATTTTAAGGTCGCACATCAGAATGCTCTGATATTACCTGAGGGACACACTGGATATGTGATGTCTCCCCAGACTTGGAATGAAGCTGGCATAACATCAGGATTCCTTTTTAGAGTAGCCTGAAAAAGAGTAAAATATGCCTTTAAAAGCCTGAAAAAGATTTAAAATACAGCATTAATTAGACATTCAAGGCTTCAATTTTAAAATCCTACATCTAATGGTCCTTAATTACCTGAGTGACCCAATGGATATGTAGTGTCTAACCCAGAGTTTGAATGAACCTGGCTTAACAGTAGGAATCCATTTTAGAGTGGCCTGAAGGAGAGTTAAATATGCCTTAACCAGCCTGAATATATGTCAATATAGCTTTACTTTTAAGCCCTTAATTTTAAGGTCGCACATCAGAATGCTCTGATATTACCTGAGGGACACACTGGATATGTGATGTCTCCCCCAGACTTGGAATGAAGATGGCATAACATCAGGATTCCTTTCTAGAGTAGCCTGAAAAAGTAAAATATGCCTTTAAAAGCCTGAAAAGATTTGAAATACAGCATAAGTTAGACATTCAAGGCTTCAATTTTAAAATCCTACATCAGAATGGTCCTTAATTACCTGAGTGACCCAATGGATATGTAGTGTCTAACCCAGAGTTTGAATGAACCTGGCTTAACAGTAGGAATCCATTTTAGAGTGGCCTGAAGGAGAGTTAAATATGCCTTTAACAGCCTGAATATATGTCAATATAGCTTTACTTTTAAGCCCTTAATTTTAAAGTCGCACATCAGAATGCTCTGATATTACCTGAGGGACACACTGGATATGTGATGTCTCCCCAGACTTGGAATGAAGATGGCATAACATCAGGATTCCTTTTAGAGTAGCCTGAAAAAGAGTAAAATATGCCTTTAAAAGCCTGAAAATTTAAAAATACAGCATTAATTAGACATTCAAGGCTTCAATTTTAAAATCCTACATCAGAATGGTCCTTAATTACCTGAGTGACAGAATGGATATGTAGTGTCTAACCCAGAGTTTGAATGAACCTGGCTTAACAGTAGGAATCCATTTTAGAGTGGCCTGAAGGAGAGTTAAATATGCCTTAACCAGCCTGAATATATGTCAATATAGCTTTACTTTTAAGCCCTTAATTTTAAGGTCGCACATCAGAATGCTCTGATATTACCTGAGGGACACACTGGATATGTGATGTCTCCCCAGACTTGGAATGAAGCTGGCATAACATCAGGATTCCTTTTAGAGTATCCTGAAAAGAGTAAAATATGCCTTTAAAAGCCTGAAAAAGATTTAAAATACAGCATTAGTTAGACATTCAAGGCTTCAATTTTAAAATCCTACATCAGAATGGTCCTTAATTACCTGAGTGACCCAATGGATATGTAGTGTCTAACCCAGAGTTTGAATGAACCTGGCTTAACAGTAGGAATCCATTTTAGAGTGGCCTGAAGGAGAGTTAAATATGCCTTTAACAGCCTGAATATATTTCAATATAGCTTTACTTTTAAGCCCTTAATTTTAGAATCCTTCATCAGAATGCTCTGATATTACCTGAGGGACACACTGGATATGTGATGTCTCCCCAGACTTGGAATGAAGATGGCATAACATCAGGATTCCTTTTTAGAGTAGCCTGAAAAAAGAGTAAAATATGCCTTTAAAAGCCTGAAAAAGATATAAAATACAGCATTAATTAGACATTCAAGGCTTCAATTTTAAAATCCTACATCTAATGGTCCTTAATTACCTGAGTGACCAAATGGATATGTAGTGTCTAACCCAGAGTTTGAATGAACCTGGCTTAACAGTAGGAATCCATTTTAGAGTGGCCTGAAGGAGAGTTAAATATGCCTTTAACAGCCTGAATATATGTCAATATAGCTTTACTTTTAAGCCCTTAATTTTAAGGTCCACATCAGAATGCTCTGATATTACCTGAGGGACACACTGGATATGTGATGTCTCCCCAGACTTGGAATGAAGATGGCATAACATCAGGATTCCTTTTTAGAGTAGCCTGAAAAAGAGTAAAATATGCCTTTAAAAGCCTGAAAAAGATTTAAAATACAGCATTAATTAGACATTCAAGGCTTCAATTTTAAAATCCTACATCAGAATGGTCCTTAATTACCTGAGTGACCCAATGGATATGTAGTGTCTAACCCAGAGTTTGAATGAACCTGGCTTAACAGTAGGAATCCATTTTAGAGTGGCCTGAAGGAGAGTTAAATATGCCTTTAACCAGCCTGAATATATGTCAATATAGCTTTACTTTTAAGCCCTTAATTTTAAATCGCATCAGAATGCTCTGATATTACCTGAGGGACACACTGGATATGTGATGTCTCCCCCAGACTTGGAATGAAGATGGCATAACATCAGGATTCCTTTTAGAGTAGCCTGAAAAAAGAGTAAAATATGCCTTTAAAAGCCTGAAAAAGATTTGAAATACAGCATAAGTTAGACATTCAAGGCTTCAATTTTAAAATCCTACATCAGAATGGTCCTTAATTACCTGAGTGACCCAATGGATATGTAGTGTCTAACCCAGAGTTTGAATGAACCTGGCTTAACAGTAGGAATCCATTTTAGAGTGGCCTGAAGGAGAGTTAAATATGCCTTTAACAGCCTGAATATATGTCAATATAGCTTTACTTTTAAGCCCTTAATTTTAAGGTCGCACATCAGAATGCTGTGATATTACCTGAGGGACACACTGGATATGTGATGTCTCCCCCAGACTTGGAATGAAGATGGCATAACATCAGGATTCCTTTTTAGAGTAGCCTGAAAAAGAGTAAAATATGCCTTTAAAAGCCTGAAAAGATTTAAAATACAGCATTAATTAGACATTCAAGGCTTCAATTTTAAAATCCTACATCAGAATGGTCCTTAATTACCTGAGTGACCCAATGGATATGTAGTGTCTAACCCAGAGTTTGAATGAACCTGGCTTAACAGTAGGAATCCATTTTAGAGTGGCCTGAAGGAGAGTTAAATATGCCTTTAACAGCCTGAATATATGTCAATATAGCTTTACTTTTAAGCCCTTAATTTTAAGGTCGCACATCAGAATGCTCTGATATTACCTGAGGGACACACTGGATATGTGATGTCTCCCCCAGACTTGGAATGAAGCTGGCATAACATCAGGATTCCTTTTTAGAGTATCCTGAAAAAGAGTAAAATATGCCTTTAAAAGCCTGAAAAAGATTTAAAATACAGCATTAGTTAGACATTCAAGGCTTCAATTTTAAAATCCTACATCAGAATGGTCCTTAATTACCTGAGTGACCCAATGGATATGTAGTATCTAACCTAGAGTTTGAAATGAACCTGGCTTAACAGTAGGAATCCATTTTAGAGTGGCCTGAAGGAGAGTTAAATATGCCTTTAACAGCCTGAATATATTTCAATATAGCTTTACTTTTAAGCCCTTAATTTTAGAATCCTTCATCAGAATGCTCTGATATTACCTGAGGGACACACTGGATATGTGATGTCTCCCCAGACTTGGAATGAAGATGGCATAACATCAGGATTCCTTTTTAGAGTAGCCTGAAAAAGAGTAAAATATGCCTTTAAAAGCCTGAAAAAGATTTAAAATACAGCATTAATTAGACATTCAAGGCTTCAATTTTAAAATCCTACATCAGAATGGTCCTTAATTACCTGAGTGACCCAATGGATATGTAGTGTCTAACCCAGAGTTTGAATGAACCTGGCTTAACAGTAGGAATCCATTTTAGAGTGGCCTGAAGGAGAGTTAAATATGCCTTTAACAGCTTGAATATATGTCAATATAGCTTTACTTTTAAGCCCTTAATTTTAAATCCTTCATCAGAATGCTCTGATATTACCTGAGGGACACACTGGATATGTGATGTCTCCCCCAGACTTGGAATGAAGATGGCATAACATCAGGATTCCTTTTTAGAGTAGCCTGAAAAAGAGTAAAATATGCCTTTAAAAGCCTGAAAAGATATAAAATACAGCATTAATTAGACATTCAAGGCTTCAATTTTAAAATCCTACATCAGAATGGTCCTTAATTACCTGAGTGACCCAATGGATATGTAGTGTCTAACCCAGAGTTTGAATGAACCTGGCTTAACAGTAGGAATCCATTTTAGAGTGGCCTGAAGGAGAGTTAAATATGCCTTTAACAGCCTGAATATATGTCAATATAGCTTTACTTTTAAGCCCTTAATTTTAAGGTCGCACATCAGAATGCTCTGATATTACCTGGGGACACACTGGATATGTGATGTCTCCCCCAGACTTGGAATGAAGCTGGCATAACATCAGGATTCCTTTTTAGAGTAGCCTGAAAAAGAGTAAAATATGCCTTTAAAAGCCTGAAAAAGATTTAAAATACAGCATTAGTTAGACATTCAAGGCTTCAATTTTAAAATCCTACATCAGAATGGTCCTTAATTACCTGAGTGACCCAATGGATATGTAGTGTCTAACCCAGAGTTTGAATGAACCTGGCTTAACAGTAGGAATCCATTTTAGAGTGGCCTGAAGGAGAGTTAAATATGCCTTTAACAGCTTGAATATATGTCAATATAGCTTTACTTTTAAGCCCTTAATTTTAAATCCTTCATCAGAATGCTCTGATATTACCTGAGGGACACACTGGATATGTGATGTCTCCCCAGACTTGGAATGAAGCTGGCATAACATCAGGATTCCTTTTTAGAGTATCCTGAAAAAGAGTAAAATATGCCTTTAAAAGCCTGAAAAGATTTAAAATACAGCATTAGTTAGACATTCAAGGCTTCAATTTTAAAATCCTACATCAGAATGGTCCTTAATTACCTGAGTGACCCAATGGATATGTAGTGTCTAACCCAGAGTTTGAATGAACCTGGCTTAACAGTAGGAATCCATTTTAGAGTGGCCTGAAGGAGAGTTAAATATGCCTTTAACAGCCTGAATATATGTCAATATAGCTTTACTTTTAAGCCCTTAATTTTAAGGTCGCACATCAGAATGCTCTGATATTACCTGAGGACACACTGGATATGTGATGTCTCCCCCAGACTTGGAATGAAGCTGGCATAACATCAGGATTCCTTTTTAGAGTATCCTGAAAAAGAGTAAAATATGCCTTTAAAAGCCTGAAAAAGATTTAAAATACAGCATTAGTTAGACATTCAAGGCTTCAATTTTAAAATCCTACATCAGAATGGTCCTTAATTACCTGAGTGACCCAATGGATATGTAGTGTCTAACCCAGAGTTTGAATGAACCTGGCTTAACAGTAGGAATCCATTTTAGAGTGGCCTGAAGGAGAGTTAAATATGCCTTTAACAGCCTGAATATATGTCAATATAGCTTTACTTTTAAGCCCTTAATTTTAAGGTCCACATCAGAATGCTCTGATATTACCTGAGGGACACACTGGATATGTGATGTCTCCCCCAGACTTGGAATGAAGATGGCATAACATCAGGATTCCTTTTAGAGTAGCCTGAAAAAGAGTAAAATATGCCTTTAAAAGCCTGAAAAAGATTTAAAATACAGCATTAATTAGACATTCAAGGCTTCAATTTTAAAATCCTACATCAGAATGGTCCTTAATTACCTGAGTGACCCAATGGATATGTAGTGTCTAACCCAGAGTTTGAATGAACCTGGCTTAACAGTAGGAATCCATTTTAGAGTGGCCTGAAGGAGAGTTAAATATGCCTTTAACAGCCTGAATATATGTCAATATAGCTTTACTTTTAAGCCCTTAATTTTAAATCGCACATCAGAATGCTCTGATATTACCTGAGGGACACACTGGATATGTGATGTCTCCCCCAGACTTGGAATGAAGATGGCATAACATCAGGATTCCTTTCTAGAGTAGCCTGAAAAAGAGTAAAATATGCCTTTAAAAGCCTGAAAAGATTTAAAATACAGCATTAGTTAGACATTCAAGGCTTCAATTTTAAAATCCTACATCAGAATGGTCCTTAATTACCTGAGTGACCCAATGGATATGTAGTGTCTAACCCAGAGTTTGAATGAACCTGGCTTAACAGTAGGAATCCATTTTAGAGTGGCCTGAAGGAGAGTTAAATATGCCTTTAACAGCCTGAATATATGTCAATATAGCTTTACTTTTAAGCCCTTAATTTTAGGTCCTTCATCAGAATGCTCTGATATTACCTGAGGGACACACTGGATATGTGATGTCTCCCCCAGACTTGGAATGAAGATGGCATAACATCAGGATTCCTTTTTAGAGTAGCCTGAAAAAGAGTAAAATATGCCTTTAAAAGCCTGAAAAATATATTAAAATACAGCATTAATTAGACATTCAAGGCTTCAATTTTAAAATCCTACATCTAATGGTCCTTAATTACCTGAGTGACAGAATGGATATGTAGTGTCTAACCCAGAGTTTGAATGAACCTGGCTTAACAGTAGGAATCCATTTTAGAGTGGCCTGAAGGAGAGTTAAATATGCCTTTAACAGCCTGAATATATGTCAATATAGCTTTACTTTTAAGCCCTTAATTTTAAATCCTTCATCAGAATGCTCTGATATTACCTGAGGGACACACTGGATATGTGATGTCTCCCCCAGACTTGGAATGAAGCTGGCATAACATCAGGATTCCTTTTAGAGTATCCTGAAAAAGAGTAAAATATGCCTTTAAAAGCCTGAAAAAGATTTAAAATACAGCATTAGTTAGACATTCAAGGCTTCAATTTTAAAATCCTACATCAGAATGGTCCTTAATTACCTGAGTGACCCAATGGATATGTAGTGTCTAACCCAGAGTTTGAATGAACCTGGCTTAACAGTAGGAATCCATTTTAGAGTGGCCTGAAGGAGAGTTAAATATGCCTTTAACAGCCTGAATATATGTCAATATAGCTTTACTTTTAAGCCCTTAATTTTAGAATCCTTCATCAGAATGCTCTGATATTACCTGAGGGACACACTGGATATGTGATGTCTCCCCCAGACTTGGAATGAAGATGGCATAACATCAGGATTCCTTTTTAGAGTAGCCTGAAAAAGAGTAAAATATGCCTTTAAAAGCCTGAAAAGATATAAAATACAGCATTAATTAGACATTCAAGGCTTCAATTTTAAAATCCTACATCAGAATGGTCCTTAATTACCTGAGTGACCCAAATGGATATGTAGTGTCTAACCCAGAGTTTGAATGAACCTGGCTTAACAGTAGGAATCCATTTTAGAGTGGCCTGAAGGAGAGTTAAATATGCCTTTAACAGCCTGAATATATGTCAATATAGCTTTACTTTTAAGCCCTTAATTTTAAGGTCCTTCATCAGAATGCTCTGATATTACCTGAGGGACACACTGGATATGTGATGTCTCCCCCAGACTTGGAATGAAGCTGGCATAACATCAGGATTCCTTTTAGAGTAGCCTGAAAAAGAGTAAAATATGCCTTTAAAAGCCTGAAAAGATTTAAAATACAGCATTAGTTAGACATTCAAGGCTTCAATTTTAAAATCCTACATCAGAATGGTCCTTAATTACCTGAGTGACCCAATGGATATGTAGTGTCTAACCCAGAGTTTGAATGAACCTGGCTTAACAGTAGGAATCCATTTTAGAGTGGCCTGAAGGAGAGTTAAATATGCCTTTAACAGCCTGAATATATGTCAATATAGCTTTACTTTTAAGCCCTTAATTTTAAGGTCCTTCATCAGAATGCTCTGATATTACCTGAGGGACACACTGGATATGTGATGTCTCCCCCAGACTTGGAATGAAGCTGGCATAACATCAGGATTCCTTTTAGAGTATCCTGAAAAAGAGTAAAATATGCCTTTAAAAGCCTGAAAAGATTTAAAATACAGCATTAGTTAGACATTCAAGGCTTCAATTTTAAAATCCTACATCAGAATGGTCCTTAATTACCTGAGTGACCCAATGGATATGTAGTATCTAACCCAGAGTTTGAATGAACCTGGCTTAACAGTAGGAATCCATTTTAGAGTGGCCTGAAGGAGAGTTAAATATGCCTTTAACAGCCTGAATATATTTCAATATAGCTTTACTTTTAAGCCCTTAATTTTAGAATCCTTCATCAGAATGCTCTGATATTACCTGAGGGACACACTGGATATGTGATGTCTCCCCAGACTTGGAATGAAGATGGCATAACATCAGGATTCCTTTTAGAGTAGCCTGAAAAAGAGTAAAATATGCCTTTAAAAGCCTGAAAAAGATTTAAAATACAGCATTAATTAGACATTCAAGGCTTCAATTTTAAAATCCTACATCTAATGGTCCTTAATTACCTGAGTGACCCAATGGATATGTAGTGTCTAACCCAGAGTTTGAATGAACCTGGCTTAACAGTAGGAATCCATTTTAGAGTGGCCTGAAGGAGAGTTAAATATGCCTTTAACAGCCTGAATATATGTCAATATAGCTTTACTTTTAAGCCCTTAATTTTAAGAATCCTTCATCAGAATGCTCTGATATTACCTGAGGGACACACTGGATATGTGATGTCTCCCCCAGACTTGGAATGAAGCTGGCATAACATCAGGATTCCTTTTTTAGAGTATCCTGAAAAAGAGTAAAATATGCCTTTAAAAGCCTGAAAGAGATTTAAAATACAGCATTAGTTAGACATTCAAGGCTTCAATTTTAAAATCCTACATCAGAATGGTCCTTAATTACCTGAGTGACCCAATGGATATGTAGTATCTAACCCAGAGTTTGAAATGAACCTGGCTTAACAGTAGGAATCCATTTTAGAGTGGCCTGAAGGAGAGTTAAATATGCCTTTAACAGCCTGAATATATGTCAATATAGCTTTACTTTTAAGCCCTTAATTTTAGAATCCTTCATCAGAATGCTCTGATATTACCTGAGGGACACACTGGATATGTGATGTCTCCCCCAGACTTGGAATGAAGCTGGCATAACATCAGGATTCCTTTTAGAGTAGCCTGAAAA
This sequence comes from Etheostoma perlongum, assembly GCA_026937815.1. Taxonomy (NCBI): domain Eukaryota; kingdom Metazoa; phylum Chordata; class Actinopteri; order Perciformes; family Percidae; genus Etheostoma; species Etheostoma perlongum. The sequence goes on along the minus strand of JAEKDQ010000722.1, from coordinate 74,653 downwards.
AGAGTAAAATATGCCTTTAAAAGCCTGAAAAGATTTAAAATACAGCATTAGTTAGACATTCAAGGCTTCAATTTTAAAATCCTACATCAGAATGGTCCTTAATTACCTGAGTGACCCAAATGGATATGTAGTGTCTAACCCAGAGTTTGAATGAACCTGGCTTAACAGTAGGAATCCATTTTAGAGTGGCCTGAAGGAGAGTTAAATATGCCTTTAACAGCCTGAATATATGTCAATATAGCTTTACTTTTAAGCCCTTAATTTTAAGAATCCACATCAGAATGCTCTGATATTACCTGAGGGACACACTGGATATGTGATGTCTCCCCCAGACTTGGAATGAAGCTGGCATAACATCAGGATTCCTTTTAGAGTAGCCTGAAAAAGAGTAAAATATGCCTTTAAAAGCCTGAAAAGATTTAAAATACAGCATTAATTAGACATTCAAGGCTTCAATTTTAAAATCCTACATCAGAATGGTCCTTAATTACCTGAGTGACCCAATGGATATGTAGTGTCTAACCCAGAGTTTGAATGAACCTGGCTTAACAGTAGGAATCCATTTTAGAGTGGCCTGAAGGAGAGTTAAATATGCCTTTAACAGCCTGAATATATGTCAATATAGCTTTACTTTTAAGCCCTTAATTTTAAGGTCGCACATCAGAATGCTCTGATATTACCTGAGGGACACACTGGATATGTGATGTCTCCCCCAGACTTGGAATGAAGCTGGCATAACATCAGGATTCCTTTTTAGAGTATCCTGAAAAAGAGTAAAATATGCCTTTAAAAGCCTGAAAAGATTTAAAATACAGCATTAGTTAGACATTCAAGGCTTCAATTTTAAAATCCTACATCAGAATGGTCCTTAATTACCTGAGTGACCCAATGGATATGTAGTGTCTAACCCAGAGTTTGAATGAAACCTGGCTTAACAGTAGGAATCCATTTTAGAGTGGCCTGAAGGAGAGTTAAATATGCCTTTAACAGCCTGAATATATGTCAATATAGCTTTACTTTTAAGCCCTTAATTTTAGAATCCTTCATCAGAATGCTCTGATATTACCTGAGGGACACACTGGATATGTGATGTCTCCCCCAGACTTGGAATGAAGATGGCATAACATCAGGATTCCTTTTTAGAGTAGCCTGAAAAAGAGTAAAATATGCCTTTAAAAGCCTGAAAAGATATAAAATACAGCATTAATTAGACATTCAAGGCTTCAATTTTAAAATCCTACATCAGAATGGTCCTTAATTACCTGAGTGACCCAATGGATATGTAGTGTCTAACCCAGAGTTTGAATGAACCTGGCTTAACAGTAGGAATCCATTTTAGAGTGGCCTGAAGGAGAGTTAAATATGCCTTTAACAGCCTGAATATATGTCAATATAGCTTTACTTTTAAGCCCTTAATTTTAAGGTCCTTCATCAGAATGCTCTGATATTACCTGAGGGACACACTGGATATGTGATGTCTCCCCCAGACTTGGAATGAAGATGGCATAACATCAGGATTCCTTTTAGAGTAGCCTGAAAAAGAGTAAAATATGCCTTTAAAAGCCTGAAAAAGATTTAAAATACAGCATTAAGTTAGACATTCAAGGCTTCAATTTTAAAATCCTACATCAGAATGGTCCTTAATTACCTGAGTGACCCAATGGATATGTAGTGTCTAACCCAGAGTTTGAATGAACCTGGCTTAACAGTAGGAATCCATTTTAGAGTGGCCTGAAGGAGAGTTAAATATGCCTTTAACAGCCTGAATATATGTCAATATAGCTTTACTTTTAAGCCCTTAATTTTAAGGTCGCACATCAGAATGCTCTGATATTACCTGAGGGACACACTGGATATGTGATGTCTCCCCCAGACTTGGAATGAAGCTGGCATAACATCAGATTCCTTTTTAGAGTAGCCTGAAAAAGAGTAAAATATGCCTTTAAAAGCCTGAAAAGATTTAAAATACAGCATTAGTTAGACATTCAAGGCTTCAATTTTAAAATCCTACATCAGAATGGTCCTTAATTACCTGAGTGACCAAATGGATATGTAGTGTCTAACCCAGAGTTTGAATGAACCTGGCTTAACAGTAGGAATCCATTTTAGAGTGGCCTGAAGGAGAGTTAAATATGCCTTTAACAGCCTGAATATATTCAATATAGCTTTACTTTTAAGCCCTTAATTTTAAATCCTTCATCAGAATGCTCTGATATTACCTGAGGGACACACTGGATATGTGATGTCTCCCCCAGACTTGGAATGAAGCTGGCATAACATCAGGATTCCTTTTTAGAGTAGCCTGAAAAAGAGTAAAATATGCCTTTAAAAGCCTGAAAAGATTTAAAATACAGCATTAATTAGACATTCAAGGCTTCAATTTTAAAATCCTACATCAGAATGGTCCTTAATTACCTGAGTGACCCAATGGATATGTAGTGTCTAACCCAGAGTTTGAATGAACCTGGCTTAACAGTAGGAATCCATTTTAGAGTGGCCTGAAGGAGAGTTAAATATGCCTTTAACAGCCTGAATATATGTCAATATAGCTTTACTTTTAAGCCCTTAATTTTAGAATCCACATCAGAATGCTCTGATATTACCTGAGGGACACACTGGATATGTGATGTCTCCCCAGACTTGGAATGAAGCTGGCATAACATCAGGATTCCTTTTAGAGTAGCCTGAAAAAGAGTAAAATATGCCTTTAAAAGCCTGAAAGAGATTTAAAATACAGCATTAGTTAGACATTCAAGGCTTCAATTTTAAAATCCTACATCAGAATGGTCCTTAATTACCTGAGTGACCCAATGGATATGTAGTGTCTAACCCAGAGTTTGAATGAACCTGGCTTAACAGTAGGAATCCATTTTAGAGTGGCCTGAAGGAGAGTTAAATATGCCTTTAACAGCCTGAATATATGTCAATATAGCTTTACTTTTAAGCCCTTAATTTTAAATCCACATCAGAATGCTCTGATATTACCTGAGGGACACACTGGATATGTGATGTCTCCCCCAGACTTGGAATGAAGCTGGCATAACATCAGGATTCCTTTTAGAGTAGCCTGAAAAAAGAGTAAAATATGCCTTTAAAAGCCTGAAAAATATTTAAAATACAGCATTAATTAGACATTCAAGGCTTCAATTTTAAAATCCTACATCAGAATGGTCCTTAATTACCTGAGTGACCCAATGGATATGTAGTGTCTAACCCAGAGTTTGAATGAACCTGGCTTAACAGTAGGAATCCATTTTAGAGTGGCCTGAAGGAGAGTTAAATATGCCTTAAACAGCCTGAATATATGTCAATATAGCTTTACTTTTAAGCCCTTAATTTTAAGGTCGCACATCAGAATGCTCTGATATTACCTGAGGGACACACTGGATATGTGATGTCTCCCCCAGACTTGGAATGAAGCTGGCATAACATCAGGATTCCTTTTAGAGTATCCTGAAAAAGAGTAAAATATGCCTTTAAAAGCCTGAAAAGATTTAAAATACAGCATTAGTTAGACATTCAAGGCTTCAATTTTAAAATCCTACATCAGAATGGTCCTTAATTACCTGAGTGACCAAATGGATATGTAGTGTCTAACCCAGAGTTTGAATGAACCTGGCTTAACAGTAGGAATCCATTTTAGAGTGGCCTGAAGGAGAGTTAAATATGCCTTTAACAGCCTGAATATATTTCAATATAGCTTTACTTTTAAGCCCTTAATTTTAGAATCCTTCATCAGAATGCTCTGATATTACCTGAGGGACACACTGGATATGTGATGTCTCCCCCAGACTTGGAATGAAGATGGCATAACATCAGGATTCCTTTTAGAGTAGCCTGAAAAAAGAGTAAAATATGCCTTTAAAAGCCTGAAAAAGATTTAAAATACAGCATTAATTAGACATTCAAGGCTTCAATTTTAAAATCCTACATCAGAATGGTCCTTAATTACCTGAGTGACCCAATGGATATGTAGTGTCTAACCCAGAGTTTGAATGAACCTGGCTTAACAGTAGGAATCCATTTTAGAGTGGCCTGAAGGAGAGTTAAATATGCCTTTAACAGCCTGAATATATGTCAATATAGCTTTACTTTTAAGCCCTTAATTTTAAGGTCCTTCATCAGAATGCTCTGATATTACCTGAGGGACACACTGGATATGTGATGTCTCCCCCAGACTTGGAATGAAGCTGGCATAACATCAGGATTCCTTTTAGAGTAGCCTGAAAAAGAGTAAAATATGCCTTTAAAAGCCTGAAAAGATTTAAAATACAGCATTAGTTAGACATTCAAGGCTTCAATTTTAAAATCCTACATCAGAATGGTCCTTAATTACCTGAGTGACCCAATGGATATGTAGTGTCTAACCCAGAGTTTGAATGAACCTGGCTTAACAGTAGGAATCCATTTTAGAGTGGCCTGAAGGAGAGTTAAATATGCCTTTAACAGCCTTGACTATATGTCAATATAGCTTTACTTTTAAGCCCTTAATTTTAGAATCCTTCATCAGAATGCTCTGATATTACCTGAGGGACACACTGGATATGTGATGTCTCCCCCAGACTTGGAATGAAGCTGGCATAACATCAGGATTCCTTTTAGAGTATCCTGAAAAAGAGTAAAATATGCCTTTAAAAGCCTGAAAGAGATTTAAAATACAGCATTAGTTAGACATTCAAGGCTTCAATTTTAAAATCCTACATCAGAATGGTCCTTAATTACCTGAGTGACCCAATGGATATGTAGTGTCTAACCCAAAGTTTGAATGAACCTGGCTTAACAGTAGGAATCCATTTTAGAGTGGCCTGAAGGAGAGTTAAATATGCCTTTAACAGCCTGAATATATTTCAATATAGCTTTACTTTTAAGCCCTTAATTTTAGAATCCTTCATCAGAATGCTGTGATATTACCTGAGGGACACACTGGATATGTGATGTCTCCCCCAGACTTGGAATGAAGCTGGCATAACATCAGGATTCCTTTTTAGAGTAGCCTGAAAAAGAGTAAAATATGCCTTTAAAAGCCTGAAAAGATTTAAAATACAGCATTAGTTAGACATTCAAGGCTTCAATTTTAAAATCCTACATCAGAATGGTCCTTAATTACCTGAGTGACCCAATGGATATGTAGTGTCTAACCCAGAGTTTGAATGAACCTGGCTTAACAGTAGGAATCCATTTTAGAGTGGCCTGAAGGAGAGTTAAATATGCCTTTAACAGCCTGAATATATGTCAATATAGCTTTACTTTTAAGCCCTTAATTTTAAGGTCGCACATCAGAATGCTCTGATATTACCTGAGGGACACACTGGATATGTGATGTCTCCCCCAGACTTGGAATGAAGCTGGCATAACATCAGGATTCCTTTTAGAGTATCCTGAAAAAGAGTAAAATATGCCTTTAAAAGCCTGAAAGAGATTTAAAATACAGCATTAGTTAGACATTCAAGGCTTCAATTTTAAAATCCTACATCAGAATGGTCCTTAATTACCTGAGTGACCCAATGGATATGTAGTATCTAACCTAGAGTTTGAATGAACCTGGCTTAACAGTAGGAATCCATTTTAGAGTGGCCTGAAGGAGAGTTAAATATGCCTTTAACAGCCTGAATATATTTCAATATAGCTTTACTTTTAAGCCCTTAATTTTAAATCCTTCATCAGAATGCTCTGATATTACCTGAGGGACACACTGGATATGTGATGTCTCCCCCAGACTTGGAATGAAGCTGGCATAACATCAGGATTCCTTTTTAGAGTAGCCTGAAAAAGAGTAAAATATGCCTTTAAAAGCCTGAAAAAGATTTAAAATACAGCATTAATTAGACATTCAAGGCTTCAATTTTAAAATCCTACATCAGAATGGTCCTTAATTACCTGAGTGACCCAATGGATATGTAGTGTCTAACCCAGAGTTTGAATGAACCTGGCTTAACAGTAGGAATCCATTTTAGAGTGGCCTGAAGGAGAGTTAAATATGCCTTTAACAGCCTGAATATATGTCAATATAGCTTTACTTTTAAGCCCTTAATTTTAAATCCTTCATCAGAATGCTCTGATATTACCTGAGGGACACACTGGATATGTGATGTCTCCCCCAGACTTGGAATGAAGATGGCATAACATCAGGATTCCTTTTAGAGTAGCCTGAAAAAGAGTAAAATATGCCTTTAAAAGCCTGAAAAGATTTAAAATACAGCATTAGTTAGACATTCAAGGCTTCAATTTTAAAATCCTACATCAGAATGGTCCTTAATTACCTGAGTGACCCAATGGATATGTAGTGTCTAACCCAGAGTTTGAATGAACCTGGCTTAACAGTAGGAATCCATTTTAGAGTGGCCTGAAGGAGAGTTAAATATGCCTTTAACAGCCTGAATATATGTCAATATAGCTTTACTTTTAAGCCCTTAATTTTAAGGTCGCACATCAGAATGCTCTGATATTACCTGAGGGACACACTGGATATGTGATGTCTCCCCAGACTTGGAATGAAGCTGGCATAACATCAGGATTCCTTTTAGAGTATCCTGAAAAAGAGTAAAATATGCCTTTAAAAGCCTGAAAGAGATTTAAAATACAGCATTAGTTAGACATTCAAGGCTTCAATTTTAAAATCCTACATCAGAATGGTCCTTAATTACCTGAGTGACCAAATGGATATGTAGTATCTAACCTAGAGTTTGAAAATGAACCTGGCTTAACAGTAGGAATCCATTTTAGAGTGGCCTGAAGGAGAGTTAAATATGCCTTTAACAGCCTGAATATATGTCAATATAGCTTTACTTTTAAGCCCTTTAATTTTAGAATCCTTCATCAGAATGCTCTGATATTACCTGAGGGACACACTGGATATGTGATGTCTCCCCCAGACTTGGAATGAAGCTGGCATAACATCAGGATTCCTTTTAGAGTAGCCTGAAAAAGAGTAAAATATGCCTTTAAAAGCCTGAAAAGATTTAAAATACAGCATTAGTTAGACATTCAAGGCTTCAATTTTAAAATCCTACATCAGAATGGTCCTTAATTACCTGAGTGACCCAATGGATATGTAGTGTCTAACCCAGAGTTTGAATGAACCTGGCTTAACAGTAGGAATCCATTTTAGAGTGGCCTGAAGGAGAGTTAAATATGCCTTTAACAGCCTGAATATATGTCAATATAGCTTTACTTTTAAGCCCTTAATTTTAAGGTCGCACATCAGAATGCTCTGATATTACCTGAGGGACACACTGGATATGTGATGTCTCCCCCAGACTTGGAATGAAGCTGGCATAACATCAGGATTCCTTTCTAGAGTAGCCTGAAAAAGAGTAAAATATGCCTTTAAAAGCCTGAAAAAGATTTAAAATACAGCATTAGTTAGACATTCAAGGCTTCAATTTTAAAATCCTACATCAGAATGGTCCTTAATTACCTGAGTGACCCAATGGATATGTAGTATCTAACCCAGAGTTTGAATGAACCTGGCTTAACAGTAGGAATCCATTTTAGAGTGGCCTGAAGGAGAGTTAAATATGCCTTTAACAGCCTGAATATATGTCAATATAGCTTTACTTTTAAGCCCTTAATTTTAGAATCGCACATCAGAATGCTCTGATATTACCTGAGGGACACACTGGATATGTGATGTCTCCCCCAGACTTGGAATGAAGCTGGCATAACATCAGGATTCCTTTTAGAGTATCCTGAAAAAGAGTAAAATATGCCTTTAAAAGCCTGAAAAAGATTTAAAATACAGCATTAGTTAGACATTCAAGGCTTCAATTTTAAAATCCTACATCAGAATGGTCCTTAATTACCTGAGTGACCCAATGGATATGTAGTATCTAACCCAGAGTTTGAATGAACCTGGCTTAACAGTAGGAATCCATTTTAGAGTGGCCTGAAGGAGAGTTAAATATGCCTTTAACAGCCTGAATATATGTCAATATAGCTTTACTTTTAAGCCCTTAATTTTAAGAATCCTTCATCAGAATGCTCTGATATTACCTGAGGGACACACTGGATATGTGATGTCTCCCCCAGACTTGGAATGAAGCTGGCATAACATCAGGATTCCTTTTAGAGTAGCCTGAAAAAGAGTAAAATATGCCTTTAAAAGCCTGAAAAGATTTAAAATACAGCATTAAGTTAGACATTCAAGGCTTCAATTTTAAAAATCCTACATCAGAATGGTCCTTAATTACCTGAGTGACCCAATGGATATGTAGTGTCTAACCCAGAGTTTGAATGAACCTGGCTTAACAGTAGGAATCCATTTTAGAGTGGCCTGAAGGAGAGTTAAATATGCCTTTAACAGCCTTGAATATATGTCAATATAGCTTTACTTTTAAGCCCTTAATTTTAGAATCGCACATCAGAATGCTGTGATATTACCTGAGGGACACACTGGATATGTGATGTCTCCCCCAGACTTGGAATGAAGCTGGCATAACATCAGGATTCCTTTTAGAGTATCCTGAAAAAGAGTAAAATATGCCTTTAAAAGCCTGAAAAAGATTTAAAATACAGCATTAGTTAGATATTCAAGGCTTCAATTTTAAAATCCTACATCAGAATGGTCCTTAATTACCTGAGTGACCAAATGGATATGTAGTATCTAACCTAGAGTTTGAATGAACCTGGCTTAACAGTAGGAATCCATTTTAGAGTGGCCTGAAGGAGAGTTAAATATGCCTTTAACAGCCTGAATATATTTCAATATAGCTTTACTTTTAAGCCCTTAATTTTAGAATCCTTCATCAGAATGCTCTGATATTACCTGAGGGACACACTGGATATGTGATGTCTCCCCCAGACTTGGAATGAAGATGGCATAACATCAGGATTCCTTTTTAGAGTAGCCTGAAAAAGAGTAAAATATGCCTTTAAAAGCCTGAAAAGATATAAAATACAGCATTAATTAGACATTCAAGGCTTCAATTTTAAAATCCTACATCAGAATGGTCCTTAATTACCTGAGTGACCCAATGGATATGTAGTGTCTAACCCAGAGTTTGAATGAACCTGGCTTAACAGTAGGAATCCATTTTAGAGTGGCCTGAAGGAGAGTTAAATATGCCTTTAACAGCTTGAATATATGTCAATATAGCTTTACTTTTAAGCCCTTAATTTTAAATCCTTCATCAGAATGCTCTGATATTACCTGAGGGACACACTGGATATGTGATGTCTCCCCCAGACTTGGAATGAAGATGGCATAACATCAGGATTCCTTTTAGAGTATCCTGAAAAAGAGTAAAATATGCCTTTAAAAGCCTGAAAAGATTTAAAATACAGCATTAGTTAGACATTCAAGGCTTCAATTTTAAAATCCTACATCAGAATGGTCCTTAATTACCTGAGTGACCCAATGGATATGTAGTATCTAACCTAGAGTTTGAATGAACCTGGCTTAACAGTAGGAATCCATTTTAGAGTGGCCTGAAGGAGAGTTAAATATGCCTTTAACAGCCTGAATATATGTCAATATAGCTTTTTTTAAGCCCTTAATTTTAAGGTCCTTCATCAGAATGCTCTGATATTACCTGAGGGACACACTGGATATGTGATGTCTCCCCCAGACTTGGAATGAAGCTGGCATAACATCAGGATTCCTTTTTAGAGTATCCTGAAAAAGAGTAAAATATGCCTTTAAAAGCCTGAAAAGATTTAAAATACAGCATTAGTTAGACATTCAAGGCTTCAATTTTAAAATCCTACATCAGAATGGTCCTTAATTACCTGAGTGACCCAATGGATATGTAGTATCTAAACCCAGAGTTTGAATGAACCTGGCTTAACAGTAGGAATCCATTTTAGAGTGGCCTGAAGGAGAGTTAAATATGCCTTTAACAGCCTGAATATATGTCAATATAGCTTTACTTTTAAGCCCTTAATTTTAAGGTCGCACATCAGAATGCTCTGATATTACCTGAGGGACACACTGGATATGTGATGTCTCCCCCAGACTTGGAATGAAGCTGGCATAACATCAGGATTCCTTTTAGAGTAGCCTGAAAAAGAGTAAAATATGCCTTTAAAAGCCTGAAAAAGATTTGAAATACAGCATAAGTTAGACATTCAAGGCTTCAATTTTAAAAAATCCTACATCAGAATGGTCCTTAATTACCTGAGTGACCCAATGGATATGTAGTGTCTAACCCAGAGTTTGAATGAACCTGGCTTAACAGTAGGAATCCATTTTAGAGTGGCCTGAAGGAGAGTTAAATATGCCTTTAACAGCTTGAATATATGTCAATATAGCTTTACTTTTAAGCCCTTAATTTTAGAATCCACATCAGAATGCTGTGATATTACCTGAGGGACACACTGGATATGTGATGTCTCCCCCAGACTTGGAATGAAGCTGGCATAACATCAGGATTCCTTTTAGAGTATCCTGAAAAAGAGTAAAATATGCCTTTAAAAGCCTGAAAAGATTTAAAATACAGCATTAGTTAGACATTCAAGGCTTCAATTTTAAAATCCTACATCAGAATGGTCCTTAATTACCTGAGTGACCCAATGGATATGTAGTATCTAACCTAGAGTTTGAATGAACCTGGCTTAACAGTAGGAATCCATTTTAGAGTGGCCTGAAGGAGAGTTAAATATGCCTTTAACAGCCTGAATATATTTCAATATAGCTTTACTTTTAAGCCCTTAATTTTAGAATCCTTCATCAGAATGCTCTGATATTACCTGAGGGACACACTGGATATGTGATGTCTCCCCCAGACTTGGAATGAAGCTGGCATAACATCAGGATTCCTTTTAGAGTAGCCTGAAAAAGAGTAAAATATGCCTTTAAAAGCCTGAAAAGATTTAAAATACAGCATTAATTAGACATTCAAGGCTTCAATTTTAAAATCCTACATCAGAATGGTCCTTAATTACCTGAGTGACCCAATGGATATGTAGTGTCTAACCCAGAGTTTGAATGAACCTGGCTTAACAGTAGGAATCCATTTTAGAGTGGCCTGAAGGAGAGTTAAATATGCCTTTAACAGCCTGAATATATGTCAATATAGCTTTACTTTTAAGCCCTTAATTTTAGGTCGCACAACAGAATGCTCTGATATTACCTGGGGGACACCCTGGATATGTGCTGTCTCCCCCAGACTTGGAATGAAGATGGCATAACATCAGGATTCCTATTTAGAGTAGCCTGAAAAAGAGTAAAATATGCCTTTAAAAGCCTGAAAAAGATTTAAAATACAGCATTAGTTAGACATTCAAGGCTTCAATTTTAAAATCCTACATCAGAATGGTCCTTAATTACCTGAGTGACCCAATGGATATGTAGTGTCTAACCCAGAGTTTGAATGAACCTGGCTTAACAGTAGGAATCCATTTTAGAGTGGCCTGAAGGAGAGTTAAATATGCCTTTAACAGCCTGAATATATGTCAATATAGCTTTACTTTTAAGCCCTTAATTTTAAGGTCGCACATCAGAATGCTGTGATATTACCTGAGGGACACACTGGATATGTGATGTCTCCCCCAGACTTGGAATGAAGCTGGCATAACATCAGGATTCCTTTTTAGAGTATCCTGAAAAAGAGTAAAATATGCCATTAAAAGCCTGAAAAGATTTAAAATACAGCATTAGTTAGACATTCAAGGCTTCAATTTTAAAATCCTACATCAGAATGGTCCTTAATTACCTGAGTGACCAAATGGATATGTAGTATCTAACCTAGAGTTAAAATGAACCTGGCTTAACAGTAGGAATCCATTTTAGAGTGGCCTGAAGGAGAGTTAAATATGCCTTTAACAGCCTGAATATATTTCAATATAGCTTTACTTTTAAGCCCTTAATTTTAGAATCCTTCATCAGAATGCTCTGATATTACCTGAGGGACACACTGGATATGTGATGTCTCCCCAGACTTGGAATGAAGCTGGCATAACATCAGGATTCCTTTTTAGAGTAGCCTGAAAAAGAGTAAAATATGCCTTTAAAAGCCTGAAAAAGATTTGAAATACAGCATTAATTAGACATTCAAGGCTTCAATTTTAAAATCCTACATCAGAATGGTCCTTAATTACCTGAGTGACCCAATGGATATGTAGTGTCTAACCCAGAGTTTGAATGAACCTGGCTTAACAGTAGGAATCCATTTTAGAGTGGCCTGAAGGAGAGTTAAATATGCCTTTAACAGCCTGAATATATGTCAATATAGCTTTACTTTTAAGCCCTTAATTTTAGGTCCACATCAGAATGCTCTGATATTACCTGAGGGACACACTGGATATGTGATGTCTCCCCCAGACTTGGAATGAAGCTGGCATAACATCAGGATTCCTTTTAGAGTATCCTGAAAAAGAGTAAAATATGCCTTTAAAAGCCTGAAAAGATTTAAAATACAGCATTAGTTAGACATTCAAGGCTTCAATTTTAAAATCCTACATCAGAATGGTCCTTAATTACCTGAGTGACCCAATGGATATGTAGTATCTAACCTAGAGTTTGAATGAACCTGGCTTAACAGTAGGAATCCATTTTAGAGTGGCCTGAAGGAGAGTTAAATATGCCTTTAACAGCCTGAATATATGTCAATATAGCTTTACTTTTAAGCCCTTAATTTTAAGGTCGCTTCATCAGAATGCTCTGATATTACCTGAGGGACACACTGGATATGTGATGTCTCCCCCAGACTTGGAATGAAGATGGCATAACATCAGGATTCCTTTTAGAGTAGCCTGAAAAAGAGTAAAATATGCCTTTAAAAGCCTGAAAAGATTTAAAATACAGCATTAGTTAGACATTCAAGGCTTCAATTTTAAAATCCTACATCAGAATGGTCCTTAATTACCTGAGTGACCCAATGGATATGTAGTGTCTAACCCAGAGTTTGAATGAACCTGGCTTAACAGTAGGAATCCATTTTAGAGTGGCCTGAAGGAGAGTTAAATATGCCTTTAACAGCCTGAATATATGTCAATATAGCTTTACTTTTAAGCCCTTAATTTTAAGGTCGCACATCAGAATGCTGTGATATTACCTGAGGGACACACTGGATATGTGATGTCTCCCCCAGACTTGGAATGAAGCTGGCATAACATCAGGATTCCTTTTAGAGTAGCCTGAAAAAAGAGTAAAATATGCCTTTAAAAGCCTGAAAAGATATAAAATACAGCATTAATTAGACATTCAAGGCTTCAATTTTAAAATCCTACATCTAATGGTCCTTAATTACCTGAGTGACCCAATGGATATGTAGTGTCTAACCCAGAGTTTGAATGAACCTGGCTTAACAGTAGGAATCCATTTTAGAGTGGCCTGAAGGAGAGTTAAATATGCCTTAACCAGCTTGAATATATGTCAATATAGCTTTACTTTTAAGCCCTTAATTTTAAGGTCGCACATCAGAATGCTCTGATATTACCTGAGGGACACACTGGATATGTGATGTCTCCCCCAGACTTGGAATGAAGATGGCATAACATCAGGATTCCTTTTTAGAGTATCCTGAAAAAGAGTAAAATATGCCATTAAAAGCCTGAAAGAGATTTAAAATACAGCATTAGTTAGATATTCAAGGCTTCAATTTTAAAATCCTACATCAGAATGGTCCTTAATTACCTGAGTGACCAAATGGATATGTAGTATCTAACCTAGAGTTAAAATGAACCTGGCTTAACAGTAGGAATCCATTTTAGAGTGGCCTGAAGGAGAGTTAAATATGCCTTTAACAGCCTGAATATATGTCAATATAGCTTTACTTTTAAGCCCTTAATTTTAAGGTCGCACATCAGAATGCTCTGATATTACCTGAGGGACACACTGATATGTGATGTCTCCCCCAGACTTGGAATGAAGATGGCATAACATCAGGATTCCTTTTAGAGTAGCCTGAAAAAGAGTAAAATATGCCTTTAAAAGCCTGAAAAGATTTGAAATACAGCATAAGTTAGACATTCAAGGCTTCAATTTTAAAATCCTACATCAGAATGGTCCTTAATTACCTGAGTGACCCAATGGATATGTAGTGTCTAACCCAGAGTTTGAATGAACCTGGCTTAACAGTAGGAATCCATTTTAGAGTGGCCTGAAGGAGAGTTAAATATGCCTTTAACAGCCTGAATATATGTCAATATAGCTTTACTTTTAAGCCCTTAATTTTAAGGTCGCACATCAGAATGCTGTGATATTACCTGAGGGACACACTGGATATGTGATGTCTCCCCCAGACTTGGAATGAAGCTGGCATAACATCAGGATTCCTTTTAGAGTATCCTGAAAAAGAGTAAAATATGCCTTTAAAAGCCTGAAAAGAGATTTAAAATACAGCATTAGTTAGATATTCAAGGCTTCAATTTTAAAATCCTACATCAGAATGGTCCTTAATTACCTGAGTGACCAAATGGATATGTAGTATCTAACCTAGAGTTAAAATTAACCTGGCTTAACAGTAGGAATCCATTTTAGAGTGGCCTGAAGGAGAGTTAAATATGCCTTTAACAGCCTGAATATATTTCAATATAGCTTTACTTTTAAGCCCTTAATTTTAGAATCCTTCATCAGAATGCTCTGATATTACCTGAGGGACACACTGGATATGTGATGTCTCCCCCAGACTTGGAATGAAGATGGCATAACATCAGGATTCCATTCTAGAGTAGCCTGAAAAAGAGTAAAATATGCCTTTAAAAGCATGAAAAGATTTGAAATACAGCATAAGTTAGACATTCAAGGCTTCAAATTTAAAAATCCTACATCAGAATGGTCCTTAATTACCTGAGTGACCCAATGGATATGTAGTGTCTAACCCAGAGTTTGAATGAACCTGGCTTAACAGTAGGAATCCATTTTAGAGTGGCCTGAAGGAGAGTTAAATATGCCTTAACCAGCCTGAATATATGTCAATATAGCTTTACTTTTAAGCCCTTAATTTTAGAATCCTTCATCAGAATGCTCTGATATTACCTGAGGAACAGACTGGATATGTGATGTCTCCCCCAGACTTGGAATGAAGATGGCATAACATCAGGATTCCTTTTTAGAGTAGCCTGAAAAAGAGTAAAATATGCCTTTAAAAGCCTGAAAAGATATAAAATACAGCATTAATTAGACATTCAAGGCTTCAATTTTAAAATCCTACATCTAATGGTCCTTAATTACCTGAGTGAAAGAATGGATATGTAGTGTCTAACCCAGAGTTTGAATGAACCTGGCTTAACAGTAGGAATCCATTTTAGAGTGGCCTGAAGGAGAGTTAAATATGCCTTAACCAGCCTGAATATATGTCAATATAGCTTTACTTTTAAGCCCTTAATTTTAGAATCCTTCATCAGAATGCTCTGATATTACCTGAGGGGCACACTGGATACGCGATGTCTCCCCCAGACTTGGAATGAAGATGGCATAACATCAGGATTCCTTTTTAGAGTATCCTGAAAAAGAGTAAAATATGCCATTAAAAGCCTGAAAAAGATTTAAAATACAGCATTAGTTAGACATTCAAGGCTTCAATTTTAAAATCCTACATCAGAATGGTCCTTAATTACCTGAGTGACCAAATGGATATGTATTATCTAACCTAGAGTTAAAATGAACCTGGCTTAACAGTAGGAATCCATTTTAGAGTGGCCTGAAGGAGAGTTAAATATGCCTTTAACAGGCTGAATATATTTCAATATAGCTTTACTTTTAAGCCCTTAATTTTAGAACCCTTCATCAGAATGCACTGATATTACCTGAGGGACACATTGGATATGTGATGTCTCCCCAGACTTGGAATGAAGATGGCATAACATCAGGATTCCTTTTTAGAGTAGCCTGAAAAAGAGTAAAATATGCCTTTAAAAGCCTTAAAAGATTTAAAATACAGCATTAATTAGACATTCAAGGCTTCAATTTTAAAATCCTACATCAGAATGGTCCTTAATTACCTGAGTGACCCAATGGATATGTAGTGTCTAACCCAGAGTTTGAATGAACCTGGCTTAACAGTAGGAATCCATTTTAGAGTGGCCTGAAGGAGAGTTAAATATGCCTTTAACAGCCTGAATATATGTCAATATAGCTTTACTTTTAAGCCCTTAATTTTAAATCCTTCGCACATCAGAATGCTCTGATATTACCTGAGGGACACACTGGATATGTGATGTCTCCCCAGACTTGGAATGAAGCTGGCATAACATCAGGATTCCTTTTTAGAGTAGCCTGAAAAAGAGTAAAATATGCCTTTAAAAGCCTGAAAAAGATTTAAATACAGCATTAGTTAGACATTCAAGGCTTCAATTTTAAAATCCTACATCAGAATGGTCCTTAATTACCTGAGTGACCCAATGGAAATGTAGTATCTAACCCAGAGTTTAAATGAAACTGGCTTAACAGTAGGAATCCATTTTAGAGTGGCCTGAAGCAGAGTTAAATATGCCTTAACCAGCCTGAATATATGTCAATATAGCTTTACTTTTATGCCCTTAATTTTAGAATCCTTCATCAGAATGCTCTGATATTACCTGAGGGACACACTGGATATGTGATGTCTCCCCCAGACTTGGAATGAAGATGGCATAACATCAGGATTCCTTTTTAGATTATCCTGAAAAAGAGTAAAATATGCCATTAAAAGCCTGAAAAGATTTAAAATACAGCATTAGTTAGATATTCAAGGCTTCAATTTTAAAATCCTACATCAGAATGGTCCTTAATTACCTGAGTGACCAAATGGATATGTAGTGTCTAACCCAGAGTTTGAATGAACCTGGCTTAACAGTAGGAATCCATTTTAGAGTGGCCTGAAGCAGAGTTAAATATGCCTTTAACCAGCCTGAATATATGTCAATATAGCTTTACTTTTAAGCCCTTAATTTTAAGGTCGCAATCAGAATGCTCTGATATTACCTGAGGGACACACTGGATATGTGATGTCTCCCCCAGACTTGGAATGAAGCTGGCATAATATCAGGATTCCTTTTAGAGTAGCCTGAAAAAGAGTAAAATATGCCTTTAAAAGCCTGAAAAAGATTTGAAATACAGCATAAGTTAGACATTCAAGGCTTCAATTTTAAAATCCTACATCAGAATGGTCCTTAATTACCTGAGTGACCCAATGGAAATGTAGTATCTAACCCAAAGTTTGAATGAAACTGGCTTAACAGTAGGAATCCATTTTAGAGTGACCTGAAGGAGAGTTAAATATGCCTTTAACAGCTTGAATATATGTCAATATAGCTTTACGTTTAAGCCCTTAATTTTAGAATCCTTCATCAGAATGCTCTGATATTACCTGAGGGACACACTGGATATGTGATGTCTCCCCCAGACTTGGAATGAAGATGGCATAACATCAGGATACCTTTTAGAGTAGCCTGAAAAAGAGTAAAATATGCCTTTAAAAGCCTGAAAAATATATAAAATACAGCATTAATTAGACATTCAAGGCTTCAATTTTAAAATCCTACATCTAATGGTCCTTAATTACCTGAGTGACAGAATGGATATGTAGTGTCTAACCCAGAGTTTGAATGAACCTGGCTTAACAGTAGGAATCCATTTTAGAGTGGCCTGAAGCAGAGTTAAATATGCCTTAACCAGCCTGAATATATGTCAATATAGCTTTACTTTTATGCCCTTAATTTTAAGGTCGCACATCAGAATGCTCTGATATTACCTGGGGGACACACTGGATATGTGATGTCTCCCCCAGACTTGGAATGAAGCTGGCATAACATCAGGATTCCTTTTTAGAGTATCCTGAAAAAGAGTAAAATTTGCCATTAAAAGCCTGAAAGAGATTTAAAATACAGCATTAGGTAGATATTCAAGGCTTCAATTTTAAAATCCTACATCAGAATGGTCCTTAATTACCTTAGTGACCAAATGGATGTGTAGTATCTAACCTAGAGTTAAAGTGAACCTGGCTTAACAGTAGGAATCCATTTTAGAGTGACCTGAAGGAGAGTTAAATATGCCTTTAACAGCTTGAATATATTTCAATATAGCTTTACTTTTAAGCCCTTAATTTTAGAATCCTTCATCAGAATGCTCTGATATTACCTGAGGGACACACTGGATATGTGATGTCTCCCCCAGACTTGAAATGAAGATGGCATAACATCAGGATTCCTTTTTAGAGTAGCCTGAAAAAGAGTAAAATATGCCTTTAAAAGCCTGAAAGAGATTTAAAATACAGCATTAGTTAGACATTCAAGGCTTCAATTTTAAAATCCTACATCAGAATGGTCCTTAATTACCTGAGTGACCCAATGGATATGTATTGTCTAACCCAGAGTTTGAATGAACCTGGCTTAACAGTAGGAATCCATTTTAGACTGGCCTGAAGCAGAGTTAAATATGCCTTAACCAGCCTGAATATATGTCAATATAGCTTTACTGTTATGCCCTTAATTTTAAGGTCGCACATCAGAATGCTCTGATATTACCTGGGGGACACACTGGATATGTGATGTCTCCCCCAGACTTGGAATGAAGCTGGCATAACATCAGGATTCCTTTCTAGAGTAGCCTGAAAAAGAGTAAAATATGCCTTTAAAAGCCTGAAAAAGATTTGAAATACAGCATAAGTTAGACATTCAAGGCTTCAATTTTAAAATCCTACATCAGAATGGTCCTTAATTACCTGAGTGACCCAATGGATATGTAGTGTCTAACCCAGAGTTTGAATGAAACTGGCTTAACAGTAGGAATCCATTTTAGAGTGACCTGAAGGAGAGTTAAATATGCCTTTAACAGCTTGAATATGTCAATATAGCTTTACTTTTAAGCCCTTAATTTTAAGGTTGTACATCAGAATGCTCTGATATTACCTGAGAGACACACTGGATAGGTGATGTCTACCCGAAACCTTGAATGAAGCTGGGCTAACATTAGGATTAATTTTTAGAGTAGCCTGAAAAAGAGTAAAATATGCCTTTAACAGCCTGAAAAATATATGATACACCATTAATTAGACATTCAATGCTTTAATTTTAAAATCGTACATCAGAATGGTCCTAAATTACCTGATTGACGCAATGGATATTTATTGCCTAACCCAGAGTTGGAATGAACCTGGCTTAACAGTAGGAATCCATTTTAGAGTGGCCTGAAGGAGAGTTAAATTAGCCTTTTACAGACTGAAAAAATGTCAACATAGCTTTACTTTTAAGCCCTTAAATTTTAAAAACGTATATCAGAATGCTCTGATATTACCTGAGAGACACACTGGATAGGTGATGTCTCCCCCAAACTTTGGATGAAGCTGGGCTAACATTAGATTCATTTTTAGAGTGGCCTGAAAAAGAGTAAAATATGCCTTTAAAAGCCTGAAAAATATATGATACACCATTAATTAGACATTCAATGCTTTAATTTTAAACTCCTACAACAGATTGGTCATATATTACCTGAGTTACCAAAAGGTTATGTATTGTCTAACACAGAGTTGGAATGAACCTGGCATAACATCAGGATTCCTTTTTTGATTAGCCTGAAAAAGAGTACAATATGCCTTTAACAGCCTGAAAAAAAGATTAAAGATATGCCATTAATTAGACATTCAAGGCTTTAAATTTAAAGTCTTACTTCAGAATGGTCCTAAATTACCTGAGTGACCCAATGGATATTTATTGTCTAACCCAGAGTTGAAATGAACCTGGCTTAACAGTAGGAATCCATTTTAGAGTGGCCTGAAGGAGAGTTAAATTAGCCTTTTACAGCCTGTAAAAATGTCAACATAGCTTTACTTTTAAGC
The DNA here is from genome assembly GCA_026937815.1 of Etheostoma perlongum. NCBI lineage: Eukaryota > Metazoa > Chordata > Actinopteri > Perciformes > Percidae > Etheostoma > Etheostoma perlongum. The sequence goes on along the minus strand of JAEKDQ010000722.1, from coordinate 54,959 downwards.
CCTTAAATTTTAAAAACGTATATCAGAATGCTCTGATATTACCTGAGAGACACACTGGATAGGTGATGTCTCCCCCAAACTTTGGATGAAGCTGGGCTAACATTAGGATTCATTTTTAGAGTGGCCTGAAAAAGAGTAAAATATGCCTTTAAAAGCCTGAAAAATATATGATACACCATTAATTAGACATTCAATGATTTAATTTTAAACTCCTACAACAGATTGGTCATATATTACCTGAGTTACCAAAAGGTTATGTATTGTCTAACACAGAGTTGGAATGAACCTGGCATAACATCAGGATTCCTTTTTTGATTAGCCTGAAAAAGAGTACAATATGCCTTTAACAGCCTGAAAAAAGATTAAAGATATACCATTAATTAGACATTCAAGGCTTTAAATTTAAAGTCTTACTTCAGAATGGTCCTAAATTACCTGAGTGACCCAATGGATATTTATTGTCTAACCCAGAGTTGAAATGAACCTGGCTTAACAGTAGGAATCCATTTTAGAGTGGCCTGAAGGAGAGTTAAATTAGCCTGTTACAGCCTGAAAACATGTCAATATAGCCTTACTTTTAAGCCCTTCATTTTAAAATTGTATATCAGAATGCTCTGATATTACCTGAGAGACACACTGGATAGGTGATGTCTCCCCCAAACTTTGGATGAAGCTGGGCTAACATTAGGATTCATTTTTACAGTGGCCTGAAAAAGAGTAAAATATGCCTTTAACAGCCTGAAAAATATATGATACACCATTAATTAGACATTCAATGCTTTAATTTTAAACTCCTACAACAGATTGGTCATATATTACCTGAGTGACCAAAAGGTTATGTATTGTCTAACACAGAGTTGGAATGAACCTGGCTTAACAAAAGGAATCCATTTTAGAGGGGCATGAATGAGTGTTAAATTAGCCTTTAACAGCCTGAAACAAAGTCAATATAGCTTTACTTTTAAGCCCTTAATTTTCAAATCGTACATCAGAATGCTCTGATATTACCTAAGAGACACACTGGAAATGTGATGTCTCCCCCAGACTTGGAATGAACCTGGCATAACATCAGGATTCCTTTTTTGATTAGCCTGAAAAAGAGTAAAATATGCCTTTAACAGCCTGAAAAATATATGATAAACCATTAATTATACATTCAAGGCTTTAATTTTAAAATCCTACAACAGATTGGTCATATATTACCTTAGTGACCAAAAGGTTATGTATTGTCTAACACAGAGTTGGAATGAACCTGGCTTAACAATAGGAATCCATTTTAGAAGGGCATGAATGAGTGTTAAATTAGCCTTTAACTGCCTGAAAAAAGTCAATATAGCTTTACTTTTAAGCCCTTAATTTTAAAATCGTACATCAGAATGCTCTGATATTACCTGAGAGACACACTGGATAGGTGATGTCCACCCGAAACCTTGAATGAAGCTGGGCTAACATTAGGATTCATTTTTAGAGTAGCCTGAAAAAGAGTAAAATATGCCTTTAACAGCCTGAAAAATATATGATACACCATGATACACTAACCCAGAGTTGGAATGAACCTTGCTTAACAGTAGGAATCTATTTTAGAGCGGCCTGAAGGAGAGTTAAATATGACTTTAACAGCCTGAAAACATGTCAATATAGCTTTACTTTTAAGCCCTTAATTTTAAAATCGTACATCAGAATGCTTTGATATTACCTGAGAGACACACTGGATATGTGATGTCTCCCCCAGACTTGGAATGAACCTGGCATAACATCAGGATTCCTTTTTTTGATTAGCCTGAAAAAGAGTAAAATATGCCTTTAACAGCCTGAAAAATATATGATAAACCATTAATTATACATTCAAGGCTTTAATTTTAAAATGCTACAACAGATTGGTCATATATTACCTTAGTGACCAAAAGGTTATGCATTGTCTAACACAGAGTTGGAATGAACCTGGCTTAACAATAGGAATCCATTTTAGAAGGGCATGAATGAGTGTTAAATTAGCCTTTAACTGCCTGAAAAAGAAGTCAATATAGCTTTACTTTTAAGCCCTTAATTTTAAAATCGTACATCAGAATGCTTTGATATTACCTGAGAGACACACTGGATATGTGATGTCTCCCCCAGACTTGGAATGAACCTGGCATAACATCAGGATTCCTTTTTTGATTAGCCTGAAAAAGAGTAAAATATGCCTTTAACAGCCTGAAAAATATATGATAAACCATTAATTATACATTCAAGGCTTTAAATTTAAAATCTTACTTCAGAATGGTCCTAAATTACCTGAGTGACCCAATGGATATTTATTGTCTAACCAAGAGTTGAAATGAACCTGGCTTAACAGTAGGAATCCATTTTAGAGTGGCCTGAAGGAGAGTTAAATTAGCCTTTTACAGCCTGAAAACATGTCAATATAGCCTTACTTTTAAGCCCTTAATTTTAAAAACGTACATCAGAATGCTCTGATATTACCTGAGAGACACACTGGATAGGTGATGTCTCCCCCAGACTTGGAAAGAACCTGGCATAACATCAGGATTCATTTTTAGAGTATCCTGAAAAATAGTAAAATATGCCTTTAACAGCCTGAAAAATATATGATACACCATTAATTAGACATTCAAGGCTTTAATTTTAAAATCCTACAACAGATTGGTCATATATTACATGAGTGACCAAAAGGTTATGTATTGTCTAACACAGAGTTGGAATGAACCTGGCTTAACAATAGGAATCCATTTTAGAGGGGCATGAATGAGTGTTAAATTAGCCTTTAACAGCCTGAAAAAAAGTCAATATAGCTTTTCTTTTAAGCCCTTAATTTTAAAATCGTACATCAGAATGCTCTGATATTACCTGAGAGACACACTGGATATGTGATGTCTCCCCCAGACTTGGAATGAACCTGGCATAACATCAGTATTCCTTTTTTGATTAGCCTGAAAAAGAGTAAAAAATGCCTTTAACAGCCTGAAAAATATATGATAAACCATTAATTAGACATTCAAGGCTTTAATTTTAAAATCCTACAACAGATTGGTCATATATTACCTGAGTGACCAAAAGGTTATGTATTGTCTAACACAGAGTTGGAATGAACCTGGCATAACATCAGGATTCCTTTTTTGATAAGCCTGAAAAAGAGAACAATATGCCTTTAACAGCCTGAAAAAAGATTTAAGATATACCATTAATTAGACATTCAAGGCTTTAAATTTAAAATCTTACTTCAGAATGGTCCTAAATTACCTGAGTGACCCAATGGATATTTATTGTCTAACCAAGAGTTGGAATGAACCTGGCTTAACAGTAGGACTCCATTTTAGAGTGGCCTGAAGGAGAGTTAAATTAGCCTTTTACAGCCTGAAAACATGTCAATATAGCCTTACTTTTAAGCCCTTAATTTTAAAATCGTATATCAGAATGCTCTGATATTACCTAAAAGACACACTGGATAGGTGATGTCTCCCCCAGACTTTGAATGAAGCTGGGATAATATTAGGATTCATTTTTAGAGTAGCCTGAAAAAGAGTAAAATATGCCTTTAACAGCCTGAAAAATATATGATACACCATTAATTAGACATTCAAGGCTTTAATTTTAAATTCCTACATCAGAATGGTCCAAAATTACCTGAGTGACCCAATGGATATTTATTGTCTAACCCAGAGTTGGAATGAACCTTGCTTAACAGTAGGAATCTATTTTAGAGCGGCCTGAAGGAGAGTTAAATATGACTTTAACAGCCTGAAAACATGTCAATATAGCTTTACTTTTAAGCTCTTCATTTTAAAATCGTACATCAGAATGCTCTGATATTACCTGAGAGACACACTGGATAGGTGATGTCTACCCCAAACTTTGAATGAAGCTGGGCTAACATTAGGATTAATTTTTAGAGTAGCCTGAAAAAGAGTAAAATATCCCTTTAACAGCCTGAAAAATATATGATACACCATTAGTTAGACATTCAAGGCTTTAATTTTAAAATCCTACATCAGAATGGTCCTAAATTATCTGAGTGACCCAATGGATATTTATTGTCTAACCCAGAGTTGGAATGAACCTGGCTTAACAGTAGGAATCCATTTTAGAGTGGCCTGAAGGACAGTTAAATTAGCCTTTTACAGCCTGAAAAAATGTCAATATAGCTTTACTTTTAAGCCCTTTATTTTAAAATCTGATATGCTCTGATATTCCTTGAGAGACACACTGGATAGGTGATGTCTCCCCCAGACTTTGAATGAAGCTGGGATAATATTATGATTCATTTTTAGAGTAGCCTGAAAAAGAGTAAAATATGCCTTTAACAGCCTTAAAAATATATGATACACCATTAATTAGACATTCAAGGCTTTAATTTTAAAATCCTACATCAGAATGGTCCTAAATTACCTGAGTGACCCAATGGATATTTATTGTCTAACCCAGAGTTGGAATGAACCTGGCTTAACAGTAGGAATCCATGTTAGAGCGGCCTGAAGGAGAGTTAAATATGCCTTTAACAGCCTGAAAACATGTCAATATAGCTTTACTTTTAAGCCCTTAATTTTAAAATCGTATATATCAGAATGCTCTGACATTACCTGAGAGACACACTTGATAGGTGATGTCTCCCCAGGCTTTGAATGAAGCTGGGATAATATTAGGATTCATTTTTAGAGTAGCCTGAAAAAGAGTAAAATATGCCTGTAACAGCAAGAAAAATATATGATACACCATTAATCAGACATTCAAGGCTTTAATTTTAAAATCCTACATCAGAATGGTCCTAAATTACCTGAGTGACCCAAAGGATATTTATTGTCTAACCCAGAGTTGTAATGAACCTGGCTTAACAATAGAAATCCATTTTAGAGTGGCCTGAAGGAGAGTTAAATATGCCTTTAACAGCCTGAAAACATGTCAATATAGCTTTACTTTTAAGCCCTTAATTTTAAAATCGTATATATCAGAATGCTCTGATATTACCTGAGAGACACACTGGATAGGTGATGTCTCCCCCAGACTTGGAATGAACCTGGCATAAAATCAGGATTCCATTTTTGATTAGCATGAAAAAGAGTAAAATATGCCTTTAACAGCCTGAAAAATATATGATACACCTTTAATTAGACATTCAAGGCTTTAAATTTAAAATCTTACTTCAAAATGGTCCTAAATTACCTAAGTGACCCAGTGGATATTTATTGTCTAACCCAGAGTTGGAATAAACCTGGCTTAACAGTAGGAATCCATTATAGAGCGGCCTGAAGGAGAGTTAAATATGCCGTTAACAGCCTGAAAAAATGTCAATATAGCTTTACTTTTAAGCCCTTTATTTTAAAATCTGATATGCTCTGATATTCCCTGAGAGACACACTGGATAGGTGATGTCTCCCCCAGACTTGGAATGAACCTGGCATAACATCAGGATTCCTTTTTTAATTAGCCTGAAAAAGAGTAAAATATGCCTTTAACAGCCTGAAAAATATATGATACACCATTAATTAGACATTCAAGGCTTTAAATTTAAAATCCTACTTCAGAATGGTCCTAAATTACCTGAGTGACCCAATGGATATTTATTGTCTAACCCAGAGTTGGAATGAACCTGGCTTAACAATAGGATTCCATTTTAGAGTGGCCTGAAGGAGAGTTAAATATGCCTTTAACAGCCTGAAAACATGTCAATATAGCTTTACTTTTAAGCCCTTAATTTTAAAATCGTATATCAGAATGCTCTGATATTACCTGAGAGACACACTTGATAGGTGATGTCTCCCTCAGACTTGGAATCAACCTGGCATACCATCAGGATTCCTTTTTTGAGTAGCCTGAAAAAGAGTAAAATATGCCTTTAACAGCAAGAAAAATATATGATACACCATTAATTAGACATTCAAGGCTTTAATTTTAAAATCCTACATCAGAATGGTCCTAAATTACCTGAGTGACCCAGTGGATATTTATTGTCTAACCCAGAGTTGGAATAAACCTGGCTTAACAGTAGGAATCCATTATAGAGCGGCCTGAAGGAAAGTTAAATATGCCGTTAACAGCCTGAAAAAATGTCAATATAGCTTTACTTTTAAGCCCTTAATTTTAAAATCATATATCAGAATGCTCTGATATTACCTGAGAGACACACTGGATAGGTGATGTCTCCCCCAGACTTTGAATGAAGCTGGGATAATATTAGGATTCATTTTTAGAGTAGCCTGAAAAAGAGTAAAATATGCCTTTAACAGCCTGAAAAATATATGGTACACCATTAATTAGACATTCAAGGCTTTAATTTTAAAATCCTACATCAGAATGGTCCTAAATTATCTGAGTGACCCAATGGATATTTATTGTCTAACCCATAGTTGGAATGAACCTGGTTTAACAGTAGGAATCTATTTTAGAGCGGCCTGAAGGAGAGTTAAATATGACTTTAACAGCCTGAAAACATGTCAATATAGCTTTACTTTTAAGCCCTTAATTTTAAAATCTGATATGCTCTGATAATACCTGAGAGACACACTGGATAGGTGATGTCTCCTCCAGACTTTGAATGAAGCTGGGATAATATTATGATTCATTTTTAGAGTAGCCTGAAAAAGAGTAAAATATGCCTTTAACAGCAAGAAAAATATATGATACACCATTAATTAGACATTCAAGGCTTTAATTTTAAAATCCTACATCTGAATGGTCCTAAATTATCTGAGTGACCCAATGGATATTTATTGTCTAACCCAGAGTTGGAATGAACCTGGTTTAACAGTAGGAATCAATTTTAGAGCGGCCTGAAGGAGAGTTAAATATGACTTTAACAGCCTGAAAACATGTCAATATAGCTTTACTTTTAAGCACTTCATTTTAAAATCGTACATCAGAATGCTCTGATATTACCTGAAAGACACACTGGATAGGTGATGTCTCCCCCAGACTTGGAAGGAACCTGGCATAACATCAGGATTCCTTTTTTGATTAGCCTGAAAAACAGTAAAATATGCCTTTAACAGCATGAAAAAAGATTTAAGATATACCATTAATTAGACATTCAAGGCTTTAAATTTAAAATCCTACTTCAGAATGGTCCTAAATTACTTGAGTGACCCAATGGATATTTATTGTCTAACCCAGAGTTGAATGAACCTGGCTTAACAATAGGAATCCATTTTAGAGCGGCCTGAAGGAGAGTTAAATATGCCGTGAGACCGAGAGGCTCGCCCACGATCAAAAAAAATCACCTCTGATTCATAGTTTAATAACTTTTAAACAATACAACGCAGTCACTCACCAAAAGTTGCTCCGGAAACCTGACGAATTAGCCTTTACGGCGGTCTTTTCCGTGTCCGTCTAGCCTCTACAGGTGATTTTCTATCCAGCCTGGAACTTCCAGCCTCTTTCAGGGGTTGTTGGGCTTTAAATCCATACCTTTAAATCCAAGATTTATCCACTTTATGTCCATAATTCATCGCGTTTTCGCCGATTCTGCCGCTCCCGCTGCTCGGTGTCTGCTCTGTGTTTACAGGAAGTACAGGCCCCAGTATGCCCATATATGGGAGATATCAGCCAAAGAGTATGGAGGCTGAAAGATTACAACCCTCCCAACACTTCCTACTCTGCCAACACTTCCTGTCAACGTGTCTAGCATGCAATCAAAGGTGCTATAGCGGAACAAGATAGATATCTACCGTTTTATAGCGGAAATGGCCTCATTGGTTTAAGATTTGGCATATATTTGCATTATATATTATATATTTGGGCCTTTTTTGAAGAAATGTAAATAGTATGTGCTTTATATGAGTTATAATGTTTATTATGTTTATTTTTTGCATATAGAAGAACTGTTTTAGACACACAAATGCTTGTGTAGCATTGTTGTGGGTGTAATATCAATAAAAAGGACATTATTATGTAATTATTGGCATAGGTAAATGTCATGAGGGCAAAAGCGTCTGGACTTTTTTTGAAAAAATGTCTGTATTTTGTCATCTGTAAAATTTATAATGATTATTTCTTCACAGTGTGACTCCCAAGACATATGTGAAGTGTTTTAGAGAGTAAAATGGCTTAGGTTTTACCTATATGTCTGTGATTTCAATACATATCTGGAAGAGTCATGTTCCGTTTTATTTATTTATTTGTCTTTAAGGTCTTACAACCATTTTTAACATTCAAGTGACCTCATTGCAACCCAAATATTCTACTAACCCAGTTTGTCCTGAAAAAAATGATGTTCAAATCTTGACTGTAGACAACAGGGTTGATGTTTTATTGGCTTTTATATAAAATAAATCCAGACGGAAAATGAACTGTAAAAAAAATGGCCTCAGGGCTCGGAGGGTTAACAGCCTGAAAAAATGTCAAAATAGCTTTACTTTTAAGCCCTTCATTTTAAAATTGTACATCAGAATGCTCTGATATTACCTGAGAGACACACTGGATAGGTGATGTCTCCCCCAGACTTGGAATGAACCTGGCATAACATCAGGATTCCTTTTTTGATTAGCCTGAAAAAGAGTAAAATATGTCTTTAACAGCCTGAAAAATATATGATACACCATTAATTAGACATTCAAGGCTTTAAATTTAAAATCCTACTTCAGAATGGTCCTAAATTACCTGAGTGACCCAATGGATATTTATTGTCTAACCCAGAGTTGGAATGAACCTGGCTTAACAATAGGAACCCTTTTTAGAGTGGCCTGAAGGAGAGATAAATATGCCTTTAACAGTCTGAAAACACGTCAATATAGCTTTACTTTTAAGCCCTTAATTTTAAAATCGTATATCAGAATGCTGTGATATTACCTGAGAGAGACACTTGATAGGTGATGTCTCCCCCAGACTTTGAATTAACCTGGGATACTATTAGGATTCATTTTTAGAGTAGCCTGAAAAAGAGTACAATATGCCTTTAACAGCCTGAAAAATATATGATACACCATTAATTAGACATTCAAGGCTTTAAATTTAAAATCCTACATCAGAATGGTCCTAAATTTTCTGAGTGACCCAATGGATATTTGTTGTCTAACACAGAGTTGGAATGAACCTGGCTTAACAATAGGAATCCATTTTAGAGCGGCCTGAAGGAGCGTTAAACATGCCTTTAACAGCCTGAAGAAATGTCAATATAGCTTTACTTTTAAGCCCTTAGTTTTAAAATCGTACATCAGAATGCTCTGATATTACCTGCGAGACACACTAGATCGGTGATGTCGCCCCCAGACGTGGAATGAAGCTGGCATAACATCAGCATTCCTTTTTAGAGTGTCCTGAAAAAGAGCGAAATATGTCTTTATCAACCTGAAAAAGATTTTAAATATATTATTGATTAGAAATTCAAGGCTTTAATTTTAAAATCCTACATCAGAACAGTCCTAAATTACCTGAGTGACTCTATGGATATGTATTGTCTAACCCAGAGTTGGAATGAGCCTGGCCTAACAGTAGCAATCCATTTTAGAGCGGCCTGAATGAGAGTTAAATTCCTAGATGCCTTTAACAGTCTGAAAAAATGTCAATATAGCTTTAATTTTAAGCCCTTAATTTTAACATGGTACATCAGAATGCTCTGATATTACCTGAGAGACAAACTGGATAGGTGATGTCTACCCGAGACTTGAGAAATGAAGCCGGCATAACATTAGGATTCCTTTTTAGAGTAGCCTGAAAAAGAGTAAAATATACCATTAATTAGAAATGTAATGCTTTAATTTTAAAATCTTACACTAGAATGCTCAGATATTACCTAAGTGACACACTGGATATGGGCTTTATCACACAGACTTGGATTGAAGCTGGCTTAACAGTAGAATTCCTTTTTAGAGTAGCCTGAAAAAGAGTAAAATATGTTTTCAACAGCCTGTAAAATATTTAAAATATAGCTTTACTTGGACTTTTAAGCCCTTAATTTTAAAATCCTACATCAGAATGCTCCAATATTACCTGAGTGTCACACTGACTATGATGTCTCCCCCAGACTTGGAATGAAGCTGGCTTAACAGGAGCATTCTGTTTTACAGTAGCCTGAAAGAAGTGCATAATATGGCTTTAACAGCCTGAAAAAGATTTCAAATATTGCATTAATTAGACATTTAAGCCTTTTATTTTTAAAATCCTACATCAGAATGGTCCGATATTACCTGAGTCACACACTGGATATGTTTTGTGTCACCCAGACATGGAATGATTGGCTTAAGAGGAGGATTGTGTTTTACAGTTTCCTGAAAAAGAGTAAAATATGGCTTTAACAGCCTGAAAAAGATTTCAAATATAGCTCAACTTGGACATTAAAGCCTTTAATTTTAAAATCCTACATCAGAATGGTGTTATGGTTTGGCAAAATGGAGGACCCAAACGCAGAGAACCATGAGGCAGGCAAGGGCAGGTACAAACGGGTGTATTTTAACATCCATCCATCTTCATCCGCTTATGCGGTATCGGGTCGCGGGGGCAGCAGCTCCAGTAGGGGACCCCAAACCTCCCTTTCCCAAGCCACATCAACCAACTCCGACTGGGGGTTCCCGAGTCGTTCCCAGGCCAGGTTAGAGATATAATCTCTCCACCTAGTCGTGGGTCTTCCCCGAGGCCTCCTCTCAGCTGGATGTGTCTGGAACACCTCCCTAGGGAGGCGCCCAGGAGGCATCCTTACCAGATACCCGAACCACCTCAACTGGCTCCTTTCGACGCACAGGAGCAGCGGCTCTACTCAAAGCTCCTCTTGGATGACTGAGCTTCTCACCCTATCTCTAAGGGAGACGCCAGCCACCCTCCTGAGGAAACCCATTCGGCCGCTTGTACCCTGGATCTTGTTCTTTTCGGTTATGACCCAGCCTTCATGACCATAGGAGAGGGTAGGAACGAAAATTGCCCGGTAGATCGAAAGCTTTGCCTTCTGGCTCAACTCTCTTTTCGTCACAATGGTGAGATAAACGGAATGTAATACAGCACCGGCTGCTCCAATTCTCCGACCAATCTCACGCTCCATGGTCCCCTCACTCGCGAACAAGACCCCAAGGTACTTAAACTCCTTCACTTGGGGTAAGGACTCACTCCCTACCTGAAGAAAGCACTCCATCGGTTTCCTGCTGAGAACCATGGCCTCAGATTTAGAGGTGCTGATCCTCATCCCAGCCGTTTCACACTCAGCTGCGAACCGATCCAGTGAGTGCTGAAGGTCACAGGCCGATGACACCATCAGGACCACATTATCTGCAAAAAGCAGCAATGAGATCCCAAGCCCACCGAACTGCCCCGCCCCGACTACGCCTCGATATCCTGTACATAAATATTACAAACAGGATTGGTGACAAAGCGCAGCCCTGGCTGAGAACCCTCACCTGGAACGAGTCCGACTTACTGCAGAGAAACCCCACAGCTCTCGCTTTGGTCATACAGAGATTGGATGGCCCTGAGAAGGGACCCCCTCACCCCATACTCCCGCAGCACCTCCCACAATTTCTCCCGGGGGACCCGGTCATACCCCTTCTTCAGATCCACAAAACACATGTAGACTGGTTGGGCATACTCTCAGGCCCCCTAATGAGAAAATGTTACAATGTTTTGTTATGCTCCTTGACAACACTCTAAAACACCCTGATTAGGCTTATATAACTTCTATCACTTATATAACTTGTTTTTATTATTGTTTTATCGGTCTTTCTAAGTAGGTCAGTTGTATAACTTGTTTTGGTCACATATCGAGCTCATTTTTTGAGAGTGGCTTTCCTGTTTCCAAATACATGCTTTCGAAGCAGGACGTCGGACTCACCAAGGGATAGGCTGAGAGCAGGGACTGGCCCTCCTTGCTCGCACACTATCCTTTGTTTGCTAGAGAATAAAAGATAGGGAAGTCCCTTGGCCGAGTAGAGTCTGCTGCTGGTTGCGTACGGACGCCCAGCTACGTTGATGCTGCTCTGCCCGGGCTGACGGCTCTCCAGTCCTGTGTCACGGTAAGAGCTCTGATGATAGGTTTCATTAGCATCACGTGTTGAATGTAATATATGCTTGCTGCTTTGCTGTATTTTGTAGCGGAATAAAAAGACACATTTTTCTAGCAGATACAGTGTTTGCGTGTTTTGTGGCCGACCACTCCTGTATAAAGATTTCATAAAACACCCCCTCCAAGATCCTTGCGAGAGTGAAGATCTGATCTATTGTTCCACGGCCAGGACGGAATCTGCATTGTTCCTCTTCAATCCAAGGTTTGATTATTGTCCAAACCCTCCTTTCCAGCACCTTGGAGTAGACTTTACCAGGGAGGCTGAGAAGTGTGATACCCCTGTAATTGGCACACACCCTCTGGTCCCCCTTTTTGAAGAGGGGAACCACCACCCCGGTCTGCCACTCCTTAGGCACCGTCCCAGACTTCCATGCAATGTTGAAGAGGCGTGTGAACCAAGACATCCCCTCCACACCCAGAGCTTTCAGCATTTCTGGATGGATCTCATCAAACCCCAGGGCTTTGCCACTGTGGAGTTGTTTAACTACCTTCGGCAACTTCCACCAGGGAAATTGACACAGAGGGCTGTTAGTTAGCTAGGAATGGTCCGATATTACTTGAGTGACCCACTGGATAGGTATTGTCTCACCCAGACTTGGAATGAACCTAGCTTAATAGGAAGATTCCTTTTTAGAGTAGCCTGAAAAATAGTAAAATATGCCTTTAACAGCCTGAATTGTATGCATTTAATTTTAAAATCCTACATCAGAATGCTCCGATATTACCTGAGAGTCACACGGAATATGTGATGTGTCCCCCAGACTTGGAATGAAGCTGGCTTAAAAGGAGGATTCTGTTTTACATTAGCCTGAAATAAGTGTATAATATGGCTTTAACAGCCTGAAAAATATTTAAAATATGACATTTAAGGCTTTAACTTTAAAATCCTACATCAGAATGGTCCGACATTACCTGAGAGTCACAATGAATATCTGATGTCTCCCCCAGATGTGGAATGAAGCTGGCTTAACAGTAGAACTCCTTTTTAAAGTAGCCTGAAAAAGAGTAAAATATGGCTTCAACAGCCTGAAAAAGATTTAAAATATAGCATTAGACATTTAAGGCTTTAATTTTAAAATCCTGAAAAAAAATTCAATAAAGCTTTACTTTTAAGCTCTTCATTTTAAAATCCTACATCAGAATGGTCCGATATTACCTGAGTGGCACACTGCATATGTGTTGTCTCACCCAGAGTTGTAATGAACCTGGCTTAGCAGTAGGATTCCTTTTTAGAGTAGCCTGAAAAAGAGTAAAATATGCCTTTAATAGCCTGAAAAAAATGTCAATATAGCTTGTGACCTCCAGTCTCCTCCAGACTTGGAATGAAGCCTTAATTAACCATAGAATTCCTGTTTAGAGTAGCCTGAAATAAGAATATAATATAGCTTTAACAGCCTGAAAAAGATTTCAAATATAGATTGTATATTTAAGCCTTTAATTTTAAAATCCTACAACAGAATGGTCCGATATTACCTGAGTGACACGCTTGATATGTGTTGTCTCACCAAGACATGGAATGAACCTGGCTTAATAGGAGGATTCCTTATTAGAGTGGCCTGAAAAAGAGTAAAATCTGCCTTTAATAGCCTGAAAAAATGTCAATATAGCTTTAATTTTATGACCTTAATTTTAAAATCCTTCATCCGAATGCTCCGATATTACTTGTGAGTCACACTGAATATGTGTTGTCTCACCCAGACTTGTAATGAGCCTTGCTTACCAGGAGGATTCCTTTTTAGAGTAGCTTGAAAAAGAGTAAAATATGCCTTTAACAGCCTGAAATAATGTCAATGTAGCTTTACTTTTAAGCACTTAATTTTTTAATCCTACATCAGAATGATCCGACATTACCTGAGAGTCACAATGAAATGTGATGTCTCCCCCAGACTTGGAATGAAGCTGGCTTAACAGTAGAACTCTGTTTTAGAGTAGCCTGAAAAAGAGTAAAATATGGCTTTATCAGCCTAAAAAATATTTCAATTCTTGTTTGAGGTATCTTCACCCTTTCTTCCTTCCAAAAGTCTTCCAGTTCTTTGAGATTTTTGCGCTTTCTGTCACGCACTGCTCTTTTGAGGTCTATCCATAGATTTTCAATTATGTTGAGGTCAGGAGATTGTGAAGGCCATGGCTAAACCTTCAGTTTACGCCTCTTAATGTAATCCACCGTGGAATGTGAGGGGTGTTTAGGATCAGTATCCATTTTTAGAAGCCAGCCTCTCTTTAACTTCAGCTTTTTCCTAAGATGGAATCAAGTTAGCGACCAAAATTTGCTGAAATTTTATTGAATCCATTTTTGCTTCTACTTGTGAAATGTTCCCTGTGCCACTGGCTGCAATACAACCCCAAAGCATGATTGATCCACTCCCATGCTTAACAGTTGGACAGAGGTCCTTTTCATTAAATTCAGTGCCCTTTCTTCTCTAAACGTACCTTTGCTCATTCCGACCAAGAAGTTCTATTTTAACGTCATCGGTCCACAGAACTTCTTTCCACAATGCATCAGGCTTGTCTATATTTTCATTTGCAAACTTCAAACGCAGATTTTGTGGTGAGGGACGAAGAGGTTGTCTAATGACTCTTCCATAAAGATCATGTTTGTACAAGTATCTCTTTATAATGGAATGGTGTACCACAACTCCAGTGTATGCCAGGTCTTTCTAGATGGAGCGTGCAGTCAAATGTGGGTTTGGAATTGCTTTTCTCGCAATCTTTCGAGCGGCTCTGTCTGATATTTTCTGGGAGGATCTCCAGTCTTGTCAAAGTGGTATGATATATCCACAAAAGTTCATGCAATAAAACTTGTAACACATGCAGCAAACAGGACAAAAACATGCGTACACTAAAACCCTTAACACATGCCATTAGTCCAATAAAAAAAAAAAACATCACAGCGATTCACATGCGTTCATGTTAGTGGTTCAGAAATCTTATATGTTGGCATCCATTTTTTACAGAAGCCCTGGTGCTGATTGTTGTCGTTTTAGAGTAGCCTGAAATAGAGTGAAATATGGCTTTAAAAGCCAGAAAAATTTCAATATAGCTTTACTTTTAAGCCTTTACTTTTAAAATCCTACATCAGAATGCTCGATATTACCTGTAAGATACACTGGATATGTAATGTCTCACCCAGAGTTGGTATAAAGCTGGATTAATGGGAGGATTCCGTTTTAGATTAGCCTAAAATAGAGTAAAATATGGCTTTAACAGCCTGAAAAAAATGTCAATGAAGCTTTACTTTTAAGCTCTTCATTTTAAAATCCTACATCAGAATGGTCTGATATTACCTGAGTTACACACTGGATATGTGATGTCTCACGCAGACTTGGAACTAAGCCAGCTTAACAGGAGGATTCTGTTTTACAGTAACCTGAAAAAGAGTCAAATATGGCTTTAACAGCCTTAAAGATTTCAGATATTGCTTTTTGGAAATTTTAGCCTTTAATTTTAAAATGCTACATCAGAATGGTCCGATATTACCTGTGAGACACTTTGGATTTGTGATTTCTCATGCAGACTTGGAACGAAGCTGGCTTAACAGGAGGATTCCGTTTTACAGTAGCCTGATAAAGAGTAAAAATGGATTTAACAGCCTAAAAATATTTCAATAAAGCTTTACTTTTAAGCCCTTCATTTTAAAATCCTATATCAGAATGGTCTGATATAGAGACAACACATATCCATCAGGTAATATTCTGATGTAGGATTTTAAAATCAAGGCTGAAATGTACAAGCAAAGCTATATTTGAAACGTTTTTCAGGCTGTTAGTTAAAGCCATATTTTAGTCTTATTCAGGCTACTCTAAAAAGGAATTCTCCTGTTAAGCCTGCTGCCTTCCATCTCTGGGTAAGACATCACATATCCAGTGTGTCTCTTAAGTAATATCGGAATATTCTGATGTAGGATTTTAAAATTAAAGGCTTAAATTTCCAAGTAAAGCTATATTTGAAATCTTTTTCAGGCTGTTAAATCCATATTTTAGTCTTATTCAGGCTACTCTAAAAAGGAATACTCCTGTTAATTCAGCTTCATTCCTAGTGTGGGTGAGACATATCCAGCGTGTCACATTCTGATCCTGGTCCATTATGATTTAGGATTCTTTAAATATGGGCTTAAAAGTAAAGCTATATTGAATTTTTTCAGGCTGTTAAAGCCATATTTTACTCTTTTTCAGGCTACTGTAAAACGGAATCCTCCTGTTAAGCCACTTTCTTTCCAAGTCTGCCTGAGACATATCCAGCGTGTCTCTATGGTAATATCGGAGCATTCTGATGTAGGATTTTAAAATGAAAGGCTTAAATGTCCAAGTAGAGCTATATTTTAAATATTTTTCAGGCTGTTAAAGCCATATTTTACTCTATTTCAGGCTACACTAAAACGGAATCCTCCTGTTAAGCCAGTTTATTTCTAAGTCCAGGCTAGACTTAACATATCCATCCATAAATCTTGCTTTACAGGACGATTCCTTTTTAGAGTAGTGTTAACCATTCCTGATTGTCTCTTTTCCGACCGTGGTCGGAAAACCAGGGGAGACTTGTCCTCCATGGCCGACGTTATAAGATGAATAACGTTGGGGTTAAAAACCTGTTTCTTGTGTGCAAAAATGATGAGCTTGGCTTTAGTTTGGAGTTTTATTTCAAACACAGTGTACACGACTTACTTCGCTAGCTAACACTGCTCCGGTCGCAACTCAGCCCCCGCTCCCTCTTGCTCTCTCTCTCTCTCCACATGCACAGGGTTTTCAAAGGAGAAGCAGCACCGTTTTACAACACTACCCCCACTCTGGATGGATTGTACAACTCAATTCCACTCCAGCAAAATAACACATATCTTCTATAGGTATACAGCCCTTAATTGCAAAAAGTCCAACCGAAAGGGCAGTGTAGGCCTAATCAGTCCATCACTACTGTGCAATAATCACTGGTGGCGTTTCTTAATAGAAAAAGGTAATCTTTCACGCTGGGTAAATAGGTTGTGGAAGGCACTTTGAGAAGGCACACATATTAAACAGGTCACAAGATAAACCTAAATACTATAGGCGACCGGAGCATTTAAATTGAAAATATAATAACCGGATGAACCCAATAACCCCGTTTTTTTTTATGAACACATTACCAACCAACCATTAACCATTAACATTAACTTTGTTTCTCTCTTTTTTTTTCTGACAACTAACTGACATACCCTTGAATTGTCCATGAGTTCAATGAACTTAGTGAAACACCCACTCCCCAAACCTGGCTGGGGGTCTTCGTTGACGGCTCGGCCTTTGAGAACGACGACTATGTTGAGATGGTACCACCGCCCCACCCCCACTATTCTGAGGGTCCTCAACGGCACGATGGGCTGAGGGCAGGGAGGACAGTGAGGTCCCCGTAGTCGGTGTGTCCCCTGATTGTTCCAGGATGCCACAGGAAGTCTCCTCTACGTTCATTCCAGAAAACAGTCCAACGAGGTCTGGGTCTGCAGTATCTGTGTCCAAGGCTGGGACCTCCACCGGTGTCCAGCCTTGAGCAAACTCTTTGGCCCAAGAATTGTCCAGGGGGTCACGGCTACGATAAGGTTTCAACTGGTCATGATGTACCACTTTCGCTTTGGTCTTTGGCCCTTTTTGAATGCTATAGATTAGATCATCCAGTTGCCCTAAGATGAAGAATGGCCCCTCATACGATGGGAGGAACTTCCTGACCTTATTTCTTACTTTCCGTGTACTCTTAATGAGAAACCACACAGGATCGCCGACCTGATATTGCGTGCGGCAACAGTTCTTGTCATACTGTCTCTTTGCACGTTCCACAGACTCCCCGAGCGCATCCCTGGCGATCTGATGTGCCAGCTCCGACCGTTCACGTAGGTGCTGAACATACTCGGGGGCCGTAGGGGCTGTGTCAGTGTCAGGAGGAAGGCCGGTTACCAGGTCCACCGGTTCACTGACTTCCCGGCCAAACATCATGTAATTGGGGGTGAGACCAGTAGCACTGTGCTTTGTGGCTCTGTAAGCCATGACTCCATAAGGAATCATAAGATCCCAGTCCCAGTGACAGCGTTCAGCTGTTGTGGCTAGGATCTTTTGCAAGGTGGAATTAAACCGTTCCACCTGGCCATCAGACTGTGGTCGAAATGGTGTAGTACGTGTCTTTTCAATGCCGAACTGTGTGCACATTTTCTGGAATACTTGGGACTCAAAATTTCGACCTTGGTCACTGTGCAATGTCTGCGGGGCTCCATAACGACACACCCACTCTGAGGCAAGCACTTCAGCAACAGTTTCAGCCTTATCATTGGGTAGGGGGAATGCCTCTACCCACTTGGTGAAGTAATCCTGTACCACAAGCACATAGCTATTGTGACGCTCTGTCTCATTCAGTGGCCCCATAATATCCAAAGCGACCCGCTCCATAGGGGCTCCCACCCTGACGGTTCCCATAGGGGCCTGTGGTGTCTTGCGGTGTCTGGCTTTGGACGCACAGCTGGTGCAGGTCCGACACCAAAGAGTGACATCCTCCCTCATCCGGTACCAGTAGAATCGAGTCTGAAGCCGTGCCACGGTACGCTCAACGCCAAAATGCCCGCCGATTGGGCCATCATGCATCTGCCTCATGACATCATGATGGAAGGCACGTGGTAGGACAATTTGTGGATAAAACTGGGTGTCATCTAGACAATAGAACCGCCTGACAAGGACACCATTTTTGATGTAAAGCCGCCTCCACTGGCTCCAATACGTCTTTGTGGCTGGACTGCATGGTGAGACCGCAATCCATGGGGGCCGCTCTCCACCTGCCTCTATCCAAGCCCTGATAGGTGCAATGTCTGGGTCAGCTTCCTGTGCCTGCTGCAGCTCCTCTGGAGACCAGCCACAGAAAAATGCAGCCTCACTGGTCTTAGCCACATTTATCTTCTCTTGGGGTTTGACATTTACCCCCACTGGACTCACCATTGTTGGTGCTATTGGCCTCTCTACCCCCACTGGACTCTGTCTTGCCTGGCTGACGGCAGAGTCCAACCCACATTGCACAGCTTGGTGGCAGACGGTTTTTCAAGGGGATGGTCCAGGCAGCTCACATGTGCAGGACTGGCAGCAAGGCTTCCTGGAGAGGCTGTCAGCGTTGATGTGCAAGCGGCCTGGGCGATGGATGATCTCAAAGTCGTATTCACCCAATCTCTCCAACCATCTGGCAAGCTGCCCTTCAGGCTCCTTCATTTTTGTCAGCCAACGGAGACTGCTATGGTCCGTCCGCAACGTAAAAGGACGCCCCAGGAAGTACTGTTGAAAATGTGATGTGAACTCCACCACGGCTAACAGTTCACGCCTTGTGGTACAGTAGTTCTGTTCAGTTTTGGACAGCTTCCGGCTCCCATATGCCAGCACCCGCTCACTGCCCTGCTGAGCTTGGGACAGGACAGCACCAATGCCAACGTCACTCGCGTGTCAGTGTCCAGTATCATGTTTCCCTGGTCTAAAGGGTAGCCCAGAACTGGGGCAGTGGTTAGCAGGTGCTTGAGTCTGTCGAATGCCTCTTGACATTCTGTTGTCCACTGGAAACGAGCATATTTCCTGGTCAGGGCATGAAGGGGCTCAGCCACTGTGGCAAAATCCTTCACAAATCGCCGGTAGTATGATGCCAGGCCGATGAACTGACGGACCTCCTGTACTGATGTGGGTGTAGGCCACTCATGAACCTTCTGCACTTTGGTGGGGTCCGTGAACACTCCTTGTTCTGAAACTATATGACCCAGATAGGCCACTTCGCGGCGGAAGAGGCAGCATTTTGCCGGCTTCAACTTCAGGTTGGCTTGCTGCAGCCTTTCAAAAACCTGGTCAAGACGCTGAAGCATCTCCGACACATCCCGACCCAGTACAATTTTGTCATCCAAGTACACTTGGCACGTCTCCCACTGCAGGCCAGCCAACATGCTGTCCATCAGCCGTTAGAATGTAGCTGGAGCGTTACATAATCCAAACGGCATGACATTCCATTCAAACAGTCCATTTCTGGTGCAGAAAGCGGCTGCTCAGCGGGCACGGGGGGGTCAGCTCAACCTGCCAATATCCTGAGGCAAGGTCCAGTGTACTGAACCACTTGGCAGTGGAGAGGGTGTCGAGTGTGTCCTGGATGCGGGGCAGCGGATAAGCGTCCTTGATTGTGCAGTCATTAAGTGTTCTGTAGTCTATACAGAGACGGTACGTTCCATCCTTTTTACGTACCATCACTATGGGAGATGCCCAGCTGCTGTGGCTACGACGGGCCCATCCAGCTTCCAGGCTTTGCTCCACCTGTTGGTCAGCATCCTGTTGCTTTTCCCATGCCATCCGACATGGTGGCTGCTTGACAGCAACCCCTGGTCGTGTCATGATGTCGTGCTGCACCAGGTTTGTGCGGCCAAGATCGCTGGGTCCGGTCGAGAACACACTGCTGTAGGTGCACAACAGCTGGGCTAGCTGGAGCCGCCCCTCTCGGTCGAGCTCTGCCGCACTCTGGTTGTAGAGTTCTTGCAGGTGCTGGGGAACAGTAGGGTGCTCTGACTTCCTGGCCTCAGCTGTGATGTTGGCCGGGCTGCAAGACTTCTGCAGGTTGAAGAAAACCTGCAATAACTCCCCGTTTTATAGTTACAGCTGTACTTCCAGGATTGAAGATGCAGAGGGGCACGCTCTTAAAAGGTTGAGCCTCCACCAGGACACGGGCAACTAGCACTTTATGTTTCTCTACAAAGCCTTTGGTGGGGCTTAGCATCACTTCCCCTTTGAGGTGTTCTTTTATATGGGTGTTACCCCTTACCACATACTCCCAATCCAGCCTCAACCACCACAGTCCGGGCCACTCTCACCGCGTGCATCCTTGTCCTGCTCGTGGCGTGAAAATATGGCACCTCTTCCCCAAACAGTACGATGCGCCTATTTCCAAAATCAAGTCGTTGGTGTGCGTTGAAAGTCACGGTGTGTGTTGTTGTTGGTCACTACAGCACCTGTCTCTCCACGTTCAGCTCCTTCCCTGACCACAGCAGTGCGTGGTTTCTGTTCCAGCACGCTGTGTGGCCCTGACTGCATTAGGCTGGTGACATGTGATGCTGCTCGCCTGGTGGTCTCATAACGACGAGCAATGTCATAAGCTTGGGCTAGAGTGTTGGGCCGTTTCTCTAACAATTTCTGCACAATCCCTGCATCTCCTATTGCTTGAGTGAAAATTTCAACACCGATGGCATCCTGTCACTGTAAGCCAATGACACTTTGCCGTATATGTCATCTCGTAACTCATGGAGGGCCTGCCTTGCAAACGCGCTGTCTCAGCTCAATAGCCACTGCAACAGCGTGCTCTGAAGAGGGGCCATAAGCAGTGTTGACTTCCTCCACCAGGCGGCTGTAGTCCCACTGATCTGACCGTGGATTCCTGTGGACGATTGCCCCTGCTGCACCCACCAGGCAGAACTTTAACTGGACAGCCATAGTCTTTTCAGTCCAGTTATTAGCCTTGGCACAGCTCTCAAACCGGTGTAGGAACTCCTTCCACGGTGTGGTGCCATCATACTGGCCAGGACGCAGAGTGGGGACTCTTTCCCTGTAATCGCAGTCGTCTTCACTCTCAGACGAAGGCTGACGTGTAGGGTGGGGCCGGCAAACATGTGATTTACTCTGTCCATACTTGGGGAGGGGTGGCTTTGTATGTATTTCTGGATTTTCATTTTGCTGCAATGTATGGCCATGGTGAACTTCTTTGAGTGAATTACAGCCAGGGGTGTGACACTGTGGGACTGAAGGGTGTGGGGGATGACAGGAGACAGGAGTGCTATGGATGAAACTCCCTGAGTGAGCAGAGCCAAAGGGGTTTGCACTGGGCATTGCAACAGTGGCTGCTAATGGCACTGCCAGCTGCCTACAAACTTCAGTATTATGCACGTGTGGGCATGGGTCTTTGCAGCACACGACTGTTCCACAGTCTCTTAACAGATCATCTTTGAATGGATTATTGTCTGATAACTTCAATGGCTGTATGGGGATATAGCATGTGTCAATTGCACTTTGTGTTAATGTATCAGTCTCTTCCCCCAGAAAGAATGGGTTGTTTTGTCTTCCATTTTCGTTTCTTTTGGTCATACATTGGGTATTTATTCCCATTTCATCCACGGCAGTCAGTGACATGAAAGGGTTGGAGTGGCTGGTCACTTTTCCGAACATGTTGTGTTTACTTTCAGCCGCGAGGCGCTGACTGGAGGCTGCCATCTTGGATACTTTCTTATCTGTGAAGGGTAAACAGGCACTATTATGCCAATTCCTCCGGTTTATTTCACCGGTTATTGTCACTGTATGCTCACCACCGCTGTACTTGTTGTTCTTTCTCTCTCGGTCCTGCCGCGGTCGCCAGTGTTAACCTTTCCTGATTGTCTCTTTTCCGACCGTGGTCGGAAAACCAGGGGAAACTTGTCCTCCAGGGCCGACGTTATAAGATGAATAACGTCGGGGTTAAAAACCCGTTTCTTGTGTGCAAAAATGATGAGCTTGGCTTTAGTTTGGAGTTTTATTTCAAACACAGTGTACACAACTTACTTCGCTAGCTAACACTGCTCCGGTCGCAACTCAGCCCCCGCTCCCTCTCGCTCTCTCTCTCTCTCTCCACACGCACAGGGTTTTCTTAAAGGAGAAGCAGCACCGTTTTACAACAGTAGCCTGAAAAAGCCTGAACAATATTTCAAATTTAGCTTTAATTGGCTATATAAGCCGTTTTTAAAATCCTATTTCAGACTAGTCTGATATTACCCGAATGACACACTGGATATGTGTTCTATGAGGTGGAATGAATCTGGCTTAACGCTTATATAGTCTTTCGTCTTACGGGGACTTGTTTAGTTTCTTTACTTTTCTACTACACCTGAATTGTGCCCTGGGACCCTCACGTGTATAATTTCACGTCAACTACCGTTGCCTCGTCCTTCAGGTCAACGGAACCCTGGTTTATTTTTTCGCTCGCTTACTATATATTTCCTACTACTCCTGCCTTGTCCTTCGCGTCCTGAGGACCCTGGCTTACTATTTGAATTCACTCTGCTTCAACTGCCGCAGCCTCGGCCTTTGGGTCCCAGAGATCCCCGTTTGTTTGCTCTAACTTTCTTGCTACTACCCTCGTGGCGCAGTCCTACCTGTGGGAGAGGGGTATGGGCGTGCACGCATGCGTGCCAGGATGTGTGGGCGAGGTGTGTAGCATCATCTCACATCTCACACAGCACAAAGGGTTTTCATTCAGAATAGTGTCAAGGTTCATTTAATTTCATGTCATTGTCGTCGTCGTTGTTGTTATTGTCTGCTCAGAACGGGCGCAAGCCCCTACACATGTCATGTACACGTGTGGCTGCGTACTTCATGGGTCCCAGACTCTGCAGAATGATAGCACCTTGGTCTCGTTCTGGTTCTTCCTCTTCTTTGTCTTCTTCTTGTTCTCCGTCTTCTTCTTTGGTGCCACGCCGATGAGGGTGACGGGGAAGACACGTTTTCGAGGACCATTCAATTTCGCTGTTTGTTCAAACAAACGTTTCCCTCGTCTTGTCCTCCTCATCTTCACCGTCTTCGTCTTCTTCTCCCTTGTCTGGTCCACCTTCTTGTTCTGTGTTTACTCCTTGTTCTTCTCATTGTTCAACTTTCTCATCTCGGCCGCCGTCGTTGTCGTTGTCATTGTCGTCATCTCCTTCATCATGGTCATCGGCATTGTGGTGTTTGTCTTGGTCCTCTTCTGATGCAGACCAGATTTGCATTCGTTGTCCTCATCGGAGTCCCTGTGGTCGTGGTGAGCGTCTTCTTTTTCTTTTTTTTCTTCTTCTTCTTCTTTTTCTTCATCTTCTTCTTCTGGGACATTGCGTGCCATGATGGTGAGACTCTGAAATCTAGAGTCAAACAATGAGCCATATTGGCATCGCAACCAGCTGCTGAACCAGGTACAAAAAGTAAAAAAGTTCCAAAAGACGAAGCAAAGATGAAAAATTGTGTGTGTGTGTGTGTGTGTGTGTGTGTGTGTGTATGTGTGTGTGTGTGTGTTAAAATTGTTTAGTAGGATGAGGTCAAGCCTTGGGTTTGTTTCCTTTCCAGTTTCCCTTACCTGTTTTTGTTTTACTACTACAAGCCAGGCCTGAAACCCGAAGGCAGAGGCCACGGTAGTAAAGAAATATGATTGAATACAGGATGGGTCCCGGGGACCCGAAGGCCAATGCAAACTGAACGGGTCAACACAAAGGTTAAGAGAATAGCAGGGCCGGCATGTGTGTGTGTCGGGAGTCTGTGGTAGTGCAATGATTAGCTTCCGAGAGTGCAGACTCTAGAGGAATGGTGGGAGAAACAAAGTGTCTCCTCTGTGCTTTCTGACCACGGTGGGAAATCTTTAGCAGGCAGTAGCGGTTCTAGACAGATTTTACTAGGGGGGCCAAGGAGAGGCCAGTGTTTAACCAAAGGGGCACATTAAAAAATGGCAACAAATTATATTTAAAGATTATAGATTCAAAATGTAGGCCAATTATTTACAAAAAAAAATTAAAAAGTCATACTGACACAAAATAGTTTACAGCAGAGAGCACCATATTAAGGACAAATAGTTCTTCCTTCTTCATCACAAACCTACTTGCTGTTCCTCTTTCTGTTCTTGTATGTTTTCACCCTCTTCTTCATTCTCATCCTCCATCCTTCTTCTAGAATTTCCCTCTTAGTGTCAGATCCCTCCCTTTCATCACATGCCCTCTCTCCAACCTCCACTGACTCCTCTCCCTGCTCCTCAACTCCTTGATTTGTTTCTCTCACTGCTGTTATTCTCTTTTTTTTGGTTTACTGGGGCAAAATATTACGCTATGTCCCGTCCTCGTTTTACGATAACTATTAGAAGAAAAAGTATAGTGGCATGCATTCAATTTTATTACCTAACCATTCCTCCCTACTTAACACAGGCGATTAACCTGTTTATTACTTTACTCAAATGTATTTGTTGTCGCAATGCTACAGCCAATACAGATGAATTATAACATTGTGTAGACCTAGCAGTGATACTGACATTTGATATTAGCTTCTGCTTTGATGAGTTTGCTCAGATATGATTACGTTTCTAAACATATCGTCACCAGATATTTACTAACTTGATTTCATTATCAGTGTAAGAAACAAAAGTGACACGGTTATGTGCAAGAACAAGTCACTTACGAGATGAAATTGTTTTGCTTACCTTCAACTCTTGTAACAGGAGAAATTGTAGCTCTTCTCTCCAATATATCCAATAGCTAGTTGTTTAAATTAGCACAAGTAATAAACCGGGGTGGCCAGGGACATGTCTACAGAGGCACAGGCCTCCCTAGGCCTCCTTGTAAAACTGCCACTGGTAGCAGGAAAAGTTAACCTCCTCCTTGATTTCATGTTTATGGAGAAGGAGAACCAGGAAATGAATAGGGTAAAATGCAACAATACTAAGCCATGGCTGACCGACTTGCATCGCCTTGACTTTTAGTTACATTGTCAGGCCAGGCTACGGCGTAGGGTTCGGTGTAGGGCCATGTACCTTTGTATGTAGCCAGAAAAATGCAGTGGGCTGAACATAGGCAAGGCAAGGCAAGGCAGTTTTATTTGTATAGCAAATTTCAGCAACAGGGCAAGTCAAAGTGCTTTACACAAAATCAGTTAAAAAACAGTTTAGGGGAAGACCTTAACTGAAGAGCCACATATTCTAAAGAAGCAAAATTTCCATAACAAATTTGCGTACAGTGGAATTAGTCATTAAACAAAATGGCGACACCACCTCCTTTCTTATTCACTCTATTCTCGCTCATAAAACTGAAGTTAGGGGGAGCTGACTCGATGAGAACAGCATTGCTGTTATTATGGTCTAACCAGGTTTCAGTTAAAAACATAAAATCTAGATTGTGATTAATAATAAAATCATTTATTAAAAATGATTTTCCTGCCAAAGACCTGACGTTTAGTAAGGCTAGTGTTAGTGTGTTTTCATTTTTTGGGACAGGCTGTGGCTGACGAGGAATGGGTGCTAAATTTGCTATGTTTGCAGTTAAGTGCTTATTCGCCATTCTTTTTCCATTTATTACCTATCACAACATAAATTGAGAAAGAATTGAATACACAGGGCCCGGGCTTGTCTTGGAAAGAGTAATGAGTGTCACTAGGCCTGCAGCCTGGACCCGGCACATACAGTATCAGTTAATGCTTGCTGGATTTTGCACACAAGCGTCCTTGTCAGTCTGGGGGGAGGGAGTTTGCTGACATCCTGGCAGAGGTGCCTGGCGTTTTACTTTTGCCCGGGGTCAAACGATGGGGGAGGGAAGGGTTGTATATTTGGTTCCAGCAACGACCAGCTGTTTCATCTGGTCAGTGAACTACAACATGTGCATAGGGGAATGAGGGGAAAGGGTGAGTGGAGACAGCGATGGATCCTCAGAGGGTTCGTGTTGGTAAGGGGGTTTAAGGGGTGCTGAATGGGTGAATAGGGGAGTTGAGGTTTCATGTCTCTACTCTGTGGACTCCCATGGTCAGATCTTTGCACAGGTGGGGGGCTGTGGTGGATCACTGCCGCACTCTGTTATGTCTTCCTCTTGTTTTGTGTCCTTGGCAGAGGGAGCAGATGTGTAGCGCAGAAAGTAGAGTAGATTAGAGATGAAAAGCTTTACTCCTGGCTTGTAAAGGAAAAGTCCATCTGCTTTAAAAAGATGTCTGCAATCCCAAAAATGTTAAAATTGTCAATGAACTGCAGAGAGTGGACGGTACATTCAGTTGAAAGCCATTTGTTTAGTGCCAACAGTCGGCTGAATCTCTCAGCTCCTCTTCTCACTGGCGGTATAGGAACTCTGATAAACACATCTGCGTTTAGGGGAGCTGACTGTGTTCAGCAGTTCCCTAAAGTCCAGTTTCTGCAATTCAGATTGTTGCTTTACAACATCATGTGACCCTATATGCAGAATAATGTTCTTCACAGTTGGGTGTGCTGCCACAATATCCGGATTCTTTTGGGTCAAATCAGACACCATGTCTTTGGGAAAACAGAGTATTTTGGTGTTTTTACTGTTTTTTAAATCTTTTACAGCAGAGTCACCCACAATCAGGGTTTGAGGCCCAGTTGTTAGCTTTTTACTTTTTGAATTACTCTCAGTCCTTACCCTGCTGTGTGGCGATGAGACGCAATCCCGTCATCAAATGGCTGTCCAGCGTCCTGCAGCAGAGGGGCAAATCTGTTATCCAGTTGCACACCAGGTTGTTGGGGGGCATTTTGTTGCTAAAATTCCCTTTTGCAGCTGCCCACGGCTGTGTCCTACTAGGAACAGGGATTGAAGGAGGCGCCCTGCCCGTTAGTCGTCCTCCCATCGTCCTCCTATTTCCCAGGAAAATGATTTACTCTTAGGCTTTGCACCAGATGAGTTCCAGGGAGGGTCTACCACTTGTTGATTTATTACCCGTTCCACAGCCCTCCTGTTTCTTTGTAGTCTTGTTGGAGCTAATTAGCCGTGTGTTAGCATGCTTTTGTCTATTGTTTTGGGTCCATGGTAAAGTGGTGTCATTTCCACAAGATCCGTTCACTTCCACGTTCACTTCTAATCGGTGAACCTTTGTTTCCAGAAGTGCAATCTTCTGAAGGAGTTTGTAGTAATCATCCACGGAGAAAGGAGGCATCTTGCTGCTAATTAGCTTTAGCTACAGTCACTGTAGGACAGGCTTGAGCTATTGGTAGGCCACGCACAAGCAGAAAATGTTAAAAATATGGCAATAGCCTACTATGTCTACAAAAATTTATATTCCAGTGATTTATAAGTATCAAAGAGCCGCTGCTCATAGTTTCTCTCAGAGGAAAAGCAAGATTATCAGCAAAAATATGCAAGCAGAGGCAGGAGCAAGAAGCAAAGCGTCTGCACTGTAAGAAGCAGGAAGTAGGATAATCATAGAATATTTTCCGGGTAAAAAGGAAAATTCTCAAATAGTAAATGTACTTGGTTACTTTCCACTGCTAACCAACCACCTGGACAGAAATAGAAACCATTGAGCTAAAATTACCAACTGAGCTAAAATTATACCAACAGCGTCCAACCCAAACAGAAATTGAACAACTCATGATATTTATGGTCCACAGCTCAAGCTCCTCACCTCCGGGAGAACCGAATAGATGCAGGCGTCATGTAAATGAGTTAATAAAGCGGGCTGCTTAAAGAGTCTGAGTGTGTAAACACCACTGCATTCACCGGTGACCATACATACCACCAAGGGAGAGTGATGATGAATTTAGCTAATAGGCCAAGGCATTGCACCACACCCACACACACACACACACACACACACACACACATACATACAGGCTGCTGGTATTGATCCCTCCGACTTACTACTTCACCACTGATTAAATGAGAGCAGTCAATAGCAGAGCTGTCTTTGAGATAGCTGTGAGTGTCTGCAGTGGAATGGATAGTTGTTGAATGAGGGAGGAAGGAAAGATTTTTATTTTTAAACAGGGAAATTGTGTAACCACAGCCTAAAGAGTAAAAATCCACAAGCATCGATTGTTATTTCTATTCTGCAAACGCTGACAATCTTAATGACTGGCTATGGAATATGATGGCTTTATTTGGGAAAATTTTGTTGTTACCGGTATATGAGCTCCTCAAGCTTTTATGAGTTTTATTAGTGTTCTGAAGGAAAATTAAAAACAGTGACCTCCAAACATTATTCATGTACATTTTTTTACATCACTGCCAAAGGAATAAATCAGACATTGTACTTTGATGTTGTTCTCTTGACTTTGAGAAATAAAGTGGGAATTGCAGTAAAAGTTTTATTTCTTTTATTGCTGTCGATTTTGCTAAGCTGCCATTCAGATCTGTATTTTATTCAAACTGGAAACATTAAACTCACCACCTCAAAACCAGCAAAAACTAAATACCCCACCAGATGCTGGATTTTTGGGGACAGCAATCATTGATAGAGAAGGGAAAGCGTATATTATTCACAGCATGGCTAATTGCTGAGGCTGTGTCCTCACATTGACACTGGGTTTTTATAACCCAGATCCATTACAATTTAGGATGTTAATGATTGATGAAGTGGCTACCTATAGGTAATAAACCATATTTTATCTGATTAGGTATGATTTGAGCAATTTCTTAATGAGACTTGGCTCCTCATTATGGTTCAATAGAAGTTTAGCTTGACTGAATGTTCTTTCTTCCTGTGCTCAACTTATTTTGAATGCAGTGTCCTATTGAGGATATGTCCATTATATTTGAGGAGGGATTTAATAATAAATCCCATAATTGTGATTACAATTATAATGGTAATCATCATCATTTCCTGGACAGAATCCTCGTCCCTGATGCTTTTGCAAGACTCACAGGGCCAGTAACTCCACTCGTTGGGTAATACTGAGGTGAAGAAGCCTGAGCCCTTTCAGGGTATTCAGCCAATCATCTGCGTTCCGGTGGTGCTTTGCCAAAGCCTCATTAAGAAATTGCTCAAATCATATCCAAGTTATGATCATATCATATCCAACAAACTGAGGATTTAGCATGATCCATGACAATTGTGATTGGTTTAAAGAAATGCCAATAAACCAGAGCACGTTTTCATCCCAGCCCTGAATGCTGCGAATGCAGTTTTGTTGAATGGGAAACAAATTATTAGGAGACAGGGCTGCTGTGGGTAATGTATACCAAATTGTACGACAAATCACTCCAATTCTTTTTAATGATTTACCAAAAATGTCAACCACATGCTGACGCTAGAGTAAAAATCAAGGTATCACCAATGTCAGTTGAATACATTGTGTTGGAACTATGAATGTTAGAAGAATGAAGAATATTATATAGACACCTAGATTGTCCAACTTGCCATGATATGGCCCTGCTAAAAGCATTTTGCCAAATGAATGCAATGTATAAACAACTTCAAGATTGTCGTCAAATTATCTTAGACCTATTTTTGTATTTTTCACATTTCACAATTTAAACACAGGCAACTGTTAACACAATAAAGGCTTTGAAAAAATCACTGGCCCAGGACCAACTTTAGATTACAAAAACCCCAATTACAAAAAGGATTTTTTTTAAACAACAAATTCAAAATGAGTTGACAAAAAACAGTTGATAAACTGATTAAAAAGATAATCAGTTTGAACATGAAATATCTTGTCTTGTAGTGTATTCAATTGAAAAGGTTGAAAGGATTTCCAAATCATTGTATTCTGTTTTTATTCATATTTTACAATGTCCCAACTTTATTGAAATTGGGGTTTGTAGGTTGATGAAAATGAAAGTCTCTACACTTCAATGTCTACTGGGACACCTTTTACAGCTGAACACTATGTAGGACAGAAAGCTGCTAAATGGACCTTGAGGTGAGATTCTTATTTCAAATACATTTTTCTCTGTAACATTATGACATTGAACACAACTGTCAGACATTTCCTGCTACAAAAAAAGTCTTATTTATATGTGCTTGGCATCCAGAGAAAACATTCTTCAATTATAGTCCGAGCCGCCTGCCAGACTGATGAATTAATATCCCGCATGCCTCACCTTATTGACAAGCACCTTCATTAATCACAGAACATAAACCCAATTCAGTCTCCATCTGCTGCCAAAATAACAATGGCAGCAGTTGGCAAAATTCTCCACACACTGATTTCATTCTCCTCTCTGATATTCTCTGCCACCTTTCTCTCTCTCTTTTTTCATCTTGAGTTTTTTTTCTTCCATCGTCTGGTCAATGTCTCTCTGACACAGATATTCCAGGTACTTCAGACCCTCTGATATATATATATATATATATATATATATATATATATATATATATATATATATATATATATATATATATATATATATATATAACACATATACAATATAACACATTTTGCTCCTCATCACAATATGAAAAGGCTCAAGGGTTTATAAACTGTTTAAATGCTGTAAAAATGTGAGCTCTGTTTTTGTTGGTTAGAAGTTGAACTTGCTTCCCAGGTTATACCAGCATCACTCAACCCTCTCAAATCGACAATGCAACGTGAAATTTTGCTCTGCCATAACTGAACAAAATATGTTCACAACTTATTATAAATATGACAACAAATATGCAGCCTTTGAGTCCCTTTGGTGCACTGTTTTGACAGTTTACAGTTTACAGGCAACAGTGTTACTGTTTTTTCATTCTCAGCACTCTCAAATCCCAGTTTGCAGGCGCAAAGGACAAGCTCTGGCATGTAAACAGCAGACAGACACAGTTAGAAAAAAAAACTAGATGAAGAAAGTGGTAGCTAGCAGCCAAAGATCCAAATATGTTCTTTGCTACTGTGGGGTCGATTTTGCCACCACTAGGGGGCTGGTTTATAAACTGCTCCTATTATTAAAGGGTATAAATATACAACCTCATTAGACCTATGGTTTGGTTTACCCACCATTCCCCAAACCCAACTGTGTGGTGCAAGAATGTAGACTTCCAGGGAAAAAACTGGCTGTGAATCTAAAAATCCAGGCAGCAATTACATATTTGGTAAAAAAAAATAAATAAATAAATAAAAGTGAAGAAAGCTTGTGACCGGAGCGTCAGTTCAATTATTATTATCAATTTATTTGTCAGGGACAATGCAGCGCACAATATTACATAATTATTACAGTCAAGGTCATAACAATATGTGTAAATGTATTTGCATAAAGGTTTCTAGCCAATAGGCTAATTTACAACCCCAGTCCCTGGTCAGGACTTTCTAAAAAAAAAAATAACTACATAGTGTGAGTTACACAGTCATGCAGCATATACATTGTATACTAATATACATTTCACAAAGTTGAGACCACATTACACAAACCAACACATCACGTAACAGCACAAACCAGCACCCAGCTGCTCGCAGACCTGCTCACCTATACCCACCTCAGACCAACAGGATACAATCTGAGTGGGGAAAAGTGAAAGATCAGCACTTGTCCCTCCCCATTACCACCACTGAGCAGTGCAAAATGTTTTAGGCATGTATAAAAAAAAATGCTCTAAAGAATGCTTTCAAAAATTGAAGTGTTAATAGTTTATTTTCATCAATTAACAAATGAAGTGAATGAACAGAAGAGGAATCTAAATATCAATCCAAATCAATATTAGGTGTGACCACCCTTTGCCTTCAAGACAGCATCAATTCTTTAGGGTACACTTGCACCCAGTTTTTGAAGGAACTTAGCAGGTAGGTTGTCCCAAACATCTTGGAGAACTAACCACAAATCTTCCTCAAATCCTTTGTCTCTTGTAATCCCAGACACACTCGATGATGTTGAGATCAGGGCTCTGTCGGGGGCCATGCCATCACTTCCAGGACTTCTTGTTCTTCTTTACACTGAAGATAGTTCTTAATGGCTTGGCTGTATGTTTGGTGTTGTTGTCCTGCTGTAGAATAAATTTGGGGCCAACCATATGCTTCCCTGATGGTATTGCATGATGGATAAGTATCAGCCTGTATTTCTCAACATTGAGGACACCATTAATCCTGAACAAATCTCCAACTCTATTTGCCGAAATGCAGCCCCAAACTTCCAAGGAACCTCCACCATGCTTCACTGTAGCCTTCAGACAGTCATTATTGTTGCACTCTCCAGCCCTTCAGTGAACAAACGGCCTTCTGCTACAACCAAATTTTGACTCATCAGTCCAGAAGACCTGCTGCCATTTTTCTCCACCCCAGTTCCTATGTTTTCATGCATAGTTGAGTCTCTTGGCCTTGTTTCCATGTCGGAGGTCTGGCTTTTTGGCTTCAACTCTTCCATGAAGCCCACTTCTGGCCAGACTTCTCTGGACAGTACATGGTGTACCTGGGTCCCACTGGTTTCCGCCAGTTCTGAGCTGATGTCACTGCTGGACAACTTCTGATTTCGAAAGGAAATAAGCTTGATGTGTGTTTCATCTGCTGCACTAAGTTTCCTTGGCTGACAACTGCATCTATGATCCTCAACGTTGCCTGACTTTTTTTTCAAGTGTACCTATAAGAATTGATGCTTGTTTGAAGGAAAAAGGGTAGTAACACCAAATATTGATGGGATTTAGATTTTTCATTTGTTCGCTCACTTTGCATTTTGTAAATTGATAAATATAAACAATCATTTATATTTTTGAAAGCATTCTTAGTTTACAGCATGTTTTCATACCTGCCTACGACTTTTTGCACAGTACTGTATATATGCAGATATTTTTTAGGAGACATTATGTTTAGACCGCATGTGAGGGATATAATGAAACCTTGTGAAACTTAAGTAAAAACCACACGTTTCATGGTGTATATCTTTACACTGACTTGTTGTTACATAAGCTGGTCTAGGTCTGGTTTCTAGTGGCAACACAGGAATATGATGTGGGACCTCCCTTTTCCTCTGTGTAAGGGGGGAGGCTGAGGTGAGGCGTGAGGCTTCCTACTGTTTGAACATGATGAAACGAGGATGTTTGCAAGCCGTCAACAAGATGCTGCTGATCAGACTGCATCCTGCTGAGAACTATCTGACAGAGGGAGCCACCAACAGAGACCAGCGCTGGTTTACAGACACGTTTGTGTGTTTGCTGTGCTCATTTGTCTGTACAAGTGTGTCAAGGTGTGTTTTTCACGATTAATTTCCTAATGTTCAACTTTTTCAGACTTTAAGTGAGAGGTTTATACTGCCTGAATAATTTTAGTTCCAGTCAAGCAAACTCACTTTTCTACTTTGCTAAAAGATGAATGCTGGGCGACCATTTACAGGCAGAGATATTTAATCTGGGCAACTAGGCTGAAGTCTCTTTATTTAATGGAGGGGGCAAACAGTAAGCACACATAAGAAAAGAAAATACTTGCCACGGTCCATACATTTCTAAGCAGTAAACAGCTCTGAGAGGCTTCTAGCAGGCTGGCTGTTCACATCACAAATTCATCAATCAACAGCACTTATGCTGCAGAGTGCGCAACATGACGCTGATGGATCACCAGGTCCTGTTAGTGCAGACGCGCATTTACATGAGTACAGTAAATTCAAGTATATCATCAGATCGACTTATTTTGGGGGTAGTTATGCAGGTGAACTATAAACCGGCCCAGCTGTTCACTGACATTTGTTCTTGTGGTGCAGTTGTGTGTGCCTCCATAGGGCCGGTTGCTCTCCCACCCCGGTAATATGAGGTAGATGAACAACTTTTTCTCACGAGGAGGACTGTCCTAGATTTAAAAAGACAATGTATGACATTGATTTCTACAAGAGAGAAACCTACAGAGCCCTGATTTATTTCCTTAAGCCTAAAGGAAAAGGTGCACCTTGCATCTGAGCAGTGTGATATGGGGCGGCTGTGGCTCAGTGGTAGAGCCTGCCAATTGGAAGGTTGGTGGTTCAATCCCTGGCCCTGCAGTCCCATGTCGGCCTGGGCAAGACACTGAACCCCGAGTTGCCCCTGATGCTGTGCATGATGAGCAGGTGGCACCTTGTACGGCAGCCTCGGCCACAGTGTATGAATGTGTGTGAATGGTGAATGTTTCCTGTATGATGTAAAAGCGCTTTGAGTAGTCATTAAGACTAGAAAAGCGCTATAAATACAGCACATTTACATCAAGTTCAGGATGCTGGTGACGGAGGAGTGATTTTGAGAGTACACACGTTGGATTCTGAAAGTGAAATAACACTGTGTTAACTGTAAGTGTAATATTAAAGGAAGGCTCTAATGGTTCAGCCTGAATCCTTATGAATCTCTTTTATGTTGCAGACTGAACAGTTGTGTTCTGGCATAGTAAATGTCTTGTAATGTACAGTAAAGCCTCTTTCACACATAGAGTCTCCTGCATGAATGTGTGAATTAGAGGATGGATACCCGACCAGCCCGACGGACCCGACGGACCCGACGGGTCGGGCCGGGTTCGACAGATTTTTAGAAAGGATGTTTGGGTTCGGTCGGGCTCGGTCACATCAGCGCGATAAGGCATTGAACATTTTGAATTTAAAACAGCTTATTATGTAGGTAACCAATGGGCCTGTTTCACCTGATGCAAATGTTCGTTTTTGATTAAAATAAATGTCAAATATTACCCTAACATCCGTCTTCCTGTGTGCTGTGACAACGAAAAGACGTGCGTATTAAGCTACATGTGGCAGCGCAACGATGGAAGATGTTAAAAAGAAGTTGGCCGCAGGAGATTTTAAAACTATTGAAAACGAAGGAAAGTCAGCTGTGCATTGATGCGCCATCTGTTGACATTTCCGAATGCCTTCCTACAATTGCTTAATAAAAGCGGGCTTTCCACACAAACAAACGTACATGTGTCATTAGTATGAGAAACAAATGCGATTTTAACTGTCTCGGGCTAGGGTCGGGCTCGACATAAATATCTTAATGCCTGTCGGGCTCGGGTCGGGTTCGGTTACCTGCTCTGTTGGACGCGGGCCAGGCTCGACAGAAAAATCCGGCCCGATCCGCACTCTAGTGTGAATGGGATGTGAGATTGTGTTATGGGTCTTCTGTCTTCTGTGTTGTTTTTTCCCTGTTTGTCTGTCTGTGTATCTTCGGCCGCCAGAGGGCGCCCTACGGATCCAGGTAGAGGGGGCGTGTCTACTCATCCCCCCTCCGTCTTGCTACACAGCTGAGCACCATCATCATTATCACCTCATCCATATTTAAACCTGGGCTGACCACCTCTTCGCACCAGTTCGTTACCAACATTCCCGTGGTAACTGGTCCAGTACTAAGCTTGTTGTTATTCCTATTCCTATACCTTGCCTTTGTACTTACCTTGTGTTTCTGCCACAGCGTTCGTGTCCGTCGTCTCGTCTTCTGTGTTGCTCCACCCGATGCTCTGTTTTGGATCTCCTTCATCTCCCACATCACCTCCCGTGTCAAGATTGTTTGTTTGTTTGTTTGTTTTGTTGTTTGGTAATAGGCTTACTGTCTCCCCAGTATTAAACCAGCTCTTTTATTACACTCCCTCTTCTGTCATTCTGTGTCCGGGTCCAACACTAACTCTTAACAGATTGACATTCAGTGCAATCTGTGCCACAGTTTATTTCCAAATCCAGACCTAAACCATTTTCTATTTCAATGCCAGACAATGTCTGGCAAATAAGGAATATTCTGAATTTAGCGTGCAAGAGGCAGACCTTGACAATAAGTGCCGGTTCATAATTAAGTAATAAACAACAGAGTCTCTTACTGTTCCTTAAATTTGTGTGATTTAACGTCGGCCCCTACCGACAAACGTTCCAGAATCTCATCGCCTCTTAAATTAGAAATCTTTGTTGACGTTGTGTTAATCACCTTCTTCTACACCCTTGGATGTTTGTATTCTTCCGGGTCTTCCGGTTTTGCACCAACCGCATAACAGCGACATCGTCAACATGCCCACTCGCTCGCTGTGAATTCTCCAGACAACGCTCTGCTCTGTTCACACATGGGCTCAATTGGACATTAAACTGACTTTTTACTAGGGAGCTGGCAGGGTAAGGTCTGTTTAATGTCCGGTCCAACTGATTTGGACATTTGCGTTTTCACATACAGCTGCTCTGGTTAATGTCCAGATAAGTTCACGGTTGCAGTTCATGTGAGAAAGGGGATCTAGTAACAAGTTAATCCCAGTCATTTAGAGGGTTTAGTTTCTATTGTACAGAATAGCAAGCAGACTGTATCTGCTCAAAAATTGCATTGGACAACATTTGCATCTAGTGGAGCTTTTCACAACACTCCCCTGCTATGCTGCTGGGCACCGTTATAAATCTCTCCTGGGGTCATCAGAATTTTCTGACCTAAAAATGAGGTTACATGCCATAAAAACTGTGTTAAATCATTTCAGAGAGGGGCACAACCACACTCCATGAATTGCTAAATGAAAAGTGCCACATTCGATTCCTTGGATGTGGAAACCAGGCTAACAGCTAACCTAATTAACATGGCTTTCCTCCTGTGATTTGCCAAATCAGAGAGTGCTAATTTCACCCAGCAATGCACAAGCTACCTTAAGCCTGGAAAAAGTCTTAGCTATCAAGTAACTGCTGTGTGTTTATTGACAATTTATTGACATGCTCCAGTGCTTTTTCTAAGAAGAAGCAAGTTGAAAATAAGAGTCCATTTTATGAGTGTAAATCAGATGAGCGCATGAGGCTTTAAAAGGTTATTTGACATATGTCTTTATATGATTCAGAGTGCAAAGAGTTTCAGAGGCACATAGGCAGTAGTTTTGGTAGTATGAGGTTTAATTTAGATAATATTGCTTCAAGGTGGTACACACAATAACAGAAACATCTGTAGCATATCATCTAGGCCAGAAAAACAATCCTACACATTTTTAATCCACATTGAGACTGTCTGAGGTAAAGTATGTGGACACATTTCCTGTTTTGGTTTAGCCCCTTATTTCCAATTGGAGGAAGGCTTAACAATAGGATTCAACATACTATCCCAATGTATTGTGATTTAATGTGCCCCACCTTTTAATTACATTTAAAGCATCAGCGAATCTCAAACTGCCACATGGGAAATGAATGTAAGAATTTTGTTTTGTGTGTTCGGTTCTACTTATCCTGCTTCATTCTTAAGTTGCCTACTAGCCAGTTTGGGATTGGTCCCCGGTCGCAGACACACAGATTTGTAACGGGGAGCAGGTCAGGACAGAAAAGTGTACAGTTTTCCAGCCTGAGCTGCAGGGCAAAATCAAATCAAAACAGAAAACTTAAGGAGAAAGATGAATGGGAAAAAGTAAAAGAAAAGAGGGCCAAATCTCTCGAATCGGATGCAGCAAAATGCACAAAGCTCACAGAGCTTTCATGATGAGAGAGACAGACAGCAGAGTTAATTTCACATCAGTTATAGGTCTTTATCCCTATCTTAGCAAATTGCATAGTCAGCTATCAACATGGGTACGTGCATCATGATTATGAAAATGATCGTGCCATGTAGTGCTGTCACACGAACATGTTTAATCATTTCTGTTTGGTTAATTTTGAACATTAAACGCGTTATAAATTTCACTTCATTGTATATAAGATGTTGTAGTGAGCTCAGTTTTGCTGCTAGGATGAAGACTGGGGTATTGGATTAACAGGAAAACATCAGGCATGCACTGGTGCCACTCTAAACATGAAAAAGACCAAAAAATCATATCTTACACTTTCTGTCTGTCTTCCATCAGAGTGCAGTTTTTACTTGTCTTTCCAATTTGCGTTTACATTTCACAGCCTTAATATGATCAAAAGTGTAATATGACATTGAAAAAATATGAAATAGGTTATTCAATGCTAATTCTTTTACACAAAAGCAGCATATATTATCAATAAGAGATAATAACCTATCTTTAAAATCATTTGTTTATTCAGGTTGAAGATAGTTAGGTATAGGCCTACAATATATATCTAATCCCCATGGTCAGGTACAGCAAGTAGTCTACTAGGCCTGTTTGTTATCCCCAGTCCGTCCATGGCTGTACTCTTTTATCAGCAGAAACTAACCCTTGAAGCTCCACCACCTCCACTCAACTCCACTATCTTTTCTAAATCACTGTTTTCAATGTGCATGGCTGACTCCAGGCTCACTGTACATGAGACTATCACAAGTTGGAGTCTTTGGTTTCTGGCTTTTTGACAAGTATTGATTTGAGTGTACAAGAGTGAGGAAATAACACCAAGACATTCTCAACTCAACTGCAGGGAGAAAGAAACCGTGAAAAACAAGCAGTCGATTTTTGTGAATAACATTTATCTGGCCTTAAACTGTCCTGCCAGCCACTGTGAGTAATCTACTAAATACAAAATAAAGAAACTCATACATGTTTTGATCTGAAATGGTAAAAAGATTGCCCGTTAAGGTCAAACCTCATTGTGTTCCATCTATAAGTCTGTTGAGGCAGCAGAATAATTAAAATGCGGCTTGACAGTTTGGAGCAAAGAAAAACAAATTTGGGAGAAAAAGACTCTCAAACACTCATGAATAATTCTAAGTGTTATAAAGTCTCTCAGCAAACACCACTTTATAAAGAATTATGAGTGAAAGTAAATAAATCTGCCAGGAACGTGTTGATGCTGACAATGTAACAAGCGTGACCATGGTGACAAATACAGTTGGATATACACTTTGAGTTACTTGGCATGATAAAGTTTTCAGACCAGCCACAAAGACACTGAGGAGCTGCTGTTATTAATTTTTTTCCCTCTTCCTCTTTTTGAAATGAAGCAAAGGAAATCAATGGCTTTCTCAATGGAGAGATGAGAATGAAGGGGAAGAAATCAAGTGTTTGGACATAATCCGAGGGACTTAGTGTTCCTAGGCTTGTCAGAGAAGAGCTGAATGAAATCTTTAAACCTGAATGAAATCTCTATAGCTCAAACAGCATAGAGGAAGTGAGATTTCCTTCATCAGAGAGGAATTCCGTCAACAAATTGCATCAGTGGCCGGGTTGGCGCAGTTTGTAGAGCAAGCGCACATATTCTTGAAGGGTTATGCCTGTGACAGTTCCAGTATTCCTGTGACTAAGAGGTAACCAAAAACAGTCAGTGATGTCATTTTCCAACTTTTTGTCCAAAGATCTACCACATGCTCTGGTTGGTTAGGGAAATGGACAACAAATCTCAAACCAACAATAAGTTGATCCGACTAACAAATAGCCTGGTATATCTACTTCTTTGCCATTTGTAAAAAGCCATTCACATTGTTAGATAGCTATTACGTTGACACACCTTTGGATTTCACAGGATAAAATAGACTAAACTAAAACAAAATGTTGAGGAGTGTTTTTTAAAGGTTGTTTTTTACATGAAAAAATGTATAAAACATTGTAGTGTTGGTGGGACTTTAGATGTAAAATATTTTGCCAAACTGTGATATCTAAAGCCAAGAATGAACATTTAGAAGCCGTCATGACAATATATCCATATATTTATCCTTTACTAACATTTAATGCAAACCTCTGCTCGCATTCATATCATAAACAGATCCCTTAATAATCCACGATGGGTATTATAATTAGATTCTAATAGTCTGCCTGATCAACAGTTTATAGTCAATGAGATGATTTTCTGTTTTACAATCTTTCTGGAAAAGAGAGGGTTACACAAACTCACAAACATTTCTCCTTGCTTTGTCCAAATGTTACCCTGCATAACAAGCAATACAGAAATAACAACACAATCAGCAAATGTGCATGAAAGCAATTCATGAATTCCTCAGACTGACACATGAACGGACCGAGTTGAACAGGAGGTCTAACTTCATCTAACACTGTGCCATCTCCCCACCGACAAAGAAAGTAATGAAATTGCCTCATATAGGCACAAGAGGCCGGTGCAGCTTGTCATGCTGAGTGTTTGTGAGAGCCTGTTACTGTGGTCAGACCAACAAATGGGCTTTTACATCACGGCTTTGAAAATGAGGATAATGTGATCCCTAATATGTACAGTATAAGATGTCAGCAATAAACATATATATACACACATACATACATACATACATATATATAAGTTATATATATATATATATATATATATATATATAGAGGTCATGGTCATGGTCACTTTATTATCCCCGATGGGCAATTTGGATTACAGACAGAAGTAACAATATATACACCAAACGACAACAAATAGGACTACAACATGAATTACATTTTTATTTACAGGATATTATTAACAATTGGCATAACAGCCGGAATGACCTTTTGAATCTATTTAATCTGCATTGCAGCAGACTATATCTGCGCCTGCAGGGGAGCAGCATGAATTCACCCCACAAGGGATGACTCGGATCAGCCAGGATGGCTCTCACCTTCTTCAAGGATCTGGCCTTCCACAGGTCATGTAGGTCATCTAAGGGTGTGCCTGCAATTTTGCTGCACACCTTCACAATACCTTGCATGCGATTTTTCAGTTTAATAGAAAGTGACCCATGCCAACAGATAAAACTAAGAACTGATTTGATAGAAACAGGAGTAAAAACATTTTCATAAAAACAGTATCGACACTGCAGAGCTTATGGAGAAAGAAAAAATGGAGAAAGTGCATGTGCTTTTTTACACACACCATCGACCTGGGGCTCAAAGCACAGTTTACTGTCAATCACAGACCCAAGATATTTGTACTGCTGCACTAGTTTAACTGGTTGGTTGTCCATTACAACCAGGGACATAACAGTGGGATTTCTTCTGAAGTCAATGCATATCTCTTTCGTTTTAGCCACATTAATGTTTAAAAACGAGGATTTACACTGATCGGTAAAATCACTGACTACAGGACCGTGTTCGGAGTCGTCACTGCTGAGGAGGGACACAATGATGGAATCATCCGCAAATTTAATAATGTGGCGCCGCTCCTGATGGCTTTTGCATTCATTTGTGTATAAAACAAATAGGAGAGGGTAGAGGACAGAGCCCTGGGGGGACCCAGTGGAAAATAAGAGGGCACTCCGTTCACTCTCACCCATTGTGACCTCACTGTTAAAAAATCCAACAGCCAGCAGATCAGACCAGTATTAATGTTATGACTGTTCTTCAACCTGTCTGCTAAAACATGCAGTTGAATGCAGTTAAGAGCGGAGGAGAAGTCAATATATAGTAGACGAACAAGGGACTTGGCCCCCTGAAAATTTTAAAAACCATGTTAAAGCGTCCCATCCAAACCTTTGCCCGACCTGTAGGCAAACTGGAGAGGGTCTAACTTATCCTGTACAGTGTCCAAAAGTGCATCCTGGTGCCACTGGTCTGGAGTCATTGGGGGTCTTAGGAGTTTTAATCTGAGGCACAGGAACAATTATTGAGACTTTCCAAAGACAAGGGACCATATGCAGCTATAAGGACATCTATAAGATGAAGCAGAAGATGTCTGCCAACTGGACAGCACAGTTCCTCAGAACCCGACCCCCAATGCCATCGGGGCCTGGACTTGTCCTTTCTTTGACCCCATGGAAGAGTTCCTAGACCATGAATTTATCAATGGGCACAATGTTATTTACAGGATTACGATCATCATTTTTAAAAACAGACATCTCCTCTTTAAAATCATGGATATTAAAACGGTTATAAAAAAAACATTCAGTTGATTAGAAAAGTCCTGATCGGTTTTCCCATTCTGAGAAATAGAACACTTTTTGGACTGCAACCCCATCATGGTTTTTATGCCCACCAATGTAGGACGTGAATTTCCAGCAAACAAATTTTCCACTTTATCTTACATATGCACTTGGCAAGCTTAAGTTCCTTCTTTACCTGTTTTGATAGTATCCTGCTCTGTATCATGTCACCCTGATTGAAGCTAATGTTCCTCTGATTGATTACATTTTTTTTGGAGACCCAAGGTTTATTATTTGGATAAATGGAGATGGATTTCCGAGGGATGATCATTTCTTCACAAAAAAGATATATAGGCAGACACAGTTTCTGTCAGTTTGTTTCAATCCAGACAGGCATTTTTAAAACACATCCTAATCAGTGCCAGTAAAACAGTCCTGAGGCACTGAACGGAGTCTTCCGTCCATACTGGAATAAATCTTTGTTCTGCCTTTGTGCCTCTTCAGGATCGATTTGTAAGTCAGAACTAGATAAACAACATTATGGTCAGACGTTCCAAGAGGAGCTCTATGAAGAGATTTGTAAGCCTTCTTAACTGTCCCATAACA
This sequence comes from Etheostoma perlongum, assembly GCA_026937815.1. Lineage (NCBI taxonomy): Eukaryota > Metazoa > Chordata > Actinopteri > Perciformes > Percidae > Etheostoma > Etheostoma perlongum. Next base: position 12,395 of record JAEKDQ010000722.1, on the reverse strand, counting down.
AAAGTGTAGACACTTTGAGTGACGGGTTGGACAAGTGACATACTGGTAAAGGTTATAAATATATATATAGGTATGTACGCTCAAAGTTTGTTTTAATCGTGCAAAGAAAATGCTGTTGAACAGATAGTCTAGCTAGCTGTCTGGATTTACCCTGCAGAGATCTGAGGAGCATTTAACCATGGGAGTTTCTCCAGGTAACTCAGTGGGACCACCATATTGATTTGTGCAACATGTAACAAAGGACTCCCATTTTTTCTTGATCGGGTTTGAACATCTGTGCAATCCGGCCATCAAAGCGCCATTGAGCGTGAGTCGTGGTGGGTTTTCATCCACACAAAATATGGAGTACTGCGAGGATGTAAAATCTTTAGCCTTATGACTGCATGATATTCTTCTCATCGTGTGGATCACTATCATTGATTGGTCCCCGCAGCTCTGAAGGGAATTAGCATTTAAAAAAGGAACTTCAGCTACAACTATGAAATAACATTGACTGCAGGGTTTCTCCATCAAAGGTGACTCATGTCTAAGCCTTGACCTTAGAGTTCTGTTTTAGCAAAGACAGGTTTTACTGAAAAAAACTGTGGATGTAAAGCCTGGTCGCCATGGAAACCTCAGCATTATGGAGTACTGATTGTAAAATCTGAGTCATATACACAAGCAGGAATAGTAGTGTGGCTGCAATGCCTTTATCCCTTTGACCCTGACTAGATTGCTCTTATTTCCCATGGTTCAGGAAGCCAGGCCCCTCTTGATATCTGAAATTAGATGTCAGAGTCTCTCTTGTGAAGCCAAGTCATAACTTGCTGTATATTGCTTCACTTGGTTTGTAACCTCGACCACATGCTCTTGTTTCAGGGCTGACATCATTAGAGTTTTATTGCTTACAAGAGGATCACAAAACTAAAGATGGCCAGCTGGAAGTTTTTAGACAACAAATCAAGTTTTTTAGACTGGTTAATCACATACTGTAGGTGTTTCTGAAACTTTTAGTTCTATTTCTTTGTGTTTAATCAATAATCAAGTGGTGGGCGATGGCCGTCACCTGACAAAAAAGCTGAATATTATCCTTCCTAGCTGACAAAGAATGAGCTTTCACACCCTTAAAAACTGACATGATCTTAGATGACATCTTGAAAATCTGATTTTCACAGCACAGGTTCACCTGTCAGCTGCTATTCCCTTTTTTTATTTCTGACACACAACATCTAGTAGCATCCATAGTCTTCCATACAGACTGGAAATTCTTCATAAAGACTTTAAGGTGGCTCCTCCAATTCACAGAGGACACCTCTGAATCAAATACTGTCCAGACCTGTAACATATTTTTTCTTCATTTTCTCTTGATGACATTTGATTTAATCTGGGTGGTGCTTTGTTCCTGTATATGCTCTGTCTACTTTGTCTTTGGCCCTGTTCAGATCTGGCATTAACATGCATCTTGGGTGATCTGATCACAAGTGGACAGCTTGTATGTATATCAAGTAGGTGTGAATGCACCCAGTACGTGTTTAGGACTCATTGAGATCGGATTGCTCAGACCACATTCTGAGATGTTCTGGGCCACCTACGGCCACATTCTTTTTAGCCGTGTCTAAGCAGATTTGTCCTGGGCCACAATGAGCCTACCCAACTGTACTGTAAGTGTAGAATTCTCAAATTGTTCTGGCTTTGTCCACAATGTCTGAACATGTCGAAAAGACCATAGACATATATTGAGTGCGTAAGACATCTTGGGTGAATAGAAGCAGTCTTTATTGTTTTGATTTCTTCTTCATTTCATTTTTTGGCAGACAAGGCAGGAAAGTGCATTGCTGCGTCCCCGCCGGTTAAAAACAACTGCTCATTTGGTCTTTGCAAATGGAAATGTTGTACCTGTTTCTTTGCATTAAGAGCAGGGAAGTGAGATCTGATCACAAACGCTCAAAGACGCATTCTATTGCCAGGTGTAATTACCTGAAGCGCCAGGTCTGAACAGAGCCTAGGTCAGCCATTCAACTAAATTCATCTCATCCATATACTAAAAAAAAAAATTAAAGAGTAAAATAACAGATGTTCATTTTTTATTGAAAACGATACACTTTCACAGATGTACCATAATAGAGATCTAATCAGGCCTTGAGTGAAATGAAGTGTATCTTTTTTTTCCCTTAACTCATTTTTTTTTATTTACAGGGTATGTTGGGTTCTTTTACATTAATATAAGAATAGAACATGAACATAACACAGGCTCAGTTAAACTTGCAATAATGTTTTGGCCAGCACCAGCTGTTTTTGCCATATTGTAAGTTAATACGGTAAACACATCCAGCAGTTACAGAGCAACATGTTCATTCCTTTGCAGTTGTGTTTGTGTCCACCTGATAAATCTAAGCCAATATTCTCTCTTTTTAACTTCTAATCTTCTTTCTTTAGCTGCTAAATGCCCCACTATCTGCTAGTCTCTAACTGTCTGTCTGCTGTTTGCTGCTGAGCAAGTAGTGTGCAGTGAGTTCATTAGAACTTTTTGTGCTTACTGCATGTGAAGATGGCACAATGTTATTGGTGAGAGATCAAAAACAGTACAGCTGGGGCCTCGACACCAAAACGATAAAAGAAAGAAGCTATAAAGCTGAGGGAAATTATGGAGTGCTAATTCTCTGTGGGTTTGTCACTGCAAGCAATCCTTTCACATACTGTACAAGTATAAATGCAATCTATTGTTAATAGAAATACAGTGAGTAATATATTGAGTATAGACACTTTAAAGCCATTATTGTAAATTGGTTTCAGATAATTTATGGTACAACTGTGCACCAAGTCAGCCACACTAAAAGTTCATTTAGAAAGCATATGATATGGGGCATTCAGGACCAGGTGGGGAGAGCACAGCCACTGAACACAGGCAGTGTTTGCAGTGGGAGGTCGGTGAAGGATCATGTCATTGTCACAGCACGATTGACACTACACTACAATATCTGGTCTGTCCCACCATCTCCTTCTGTCTCCACCACAGGCATTAGCAACAACAATTTATTTAGTCTTGAATATTTATAGATACATTTTTGTAAGTTGGTGTATGTGATTGCACTTTTTTATAGGGTTGGCATGCAAAAAATGACTAAGAAAGGGGCTTGTTTTGCCCCTGTGCATTCTACTGCTGTAGCAACAAGTTTTTGTGCTCAGTACATGAACTACAGGTATTTTTGAAGAAAACTTTGACCATGGGTGTAAATGAAAAAGCTGTCATATAATCCATTAGATCACTGTTGTGTTACATTAGTCGAGGACTAGTATAACACTTAACACATGAAAACACACTTTTCCATGTGTTCAGTGTTTGCTTAATGCAGATAATTCTTATATATCTTGCAGTATGCATGTTTTAGGCTCTCATACAGAGCAACAACACAATTTATACCACACTTGTGCTCTCTTAGAGAAATTTTTCAGGCTGTATATATTACGACCAAAAGGACTCTTCATATAGCCCATATTAAAGGCTTATTCACGTGGAGTACACCATGGCTCGAGCTATAAGTGCATATACAGTAGCAAGACTTTTACGCTTAGTTCTGTATCTGATGGTCATCCATACAGAAAACACATCTGATGCTCTTTGATAAAAGTTGTTGTTCACGGTGAAAACTGAATAGCAATGGATAGGTGTTTTTTTTTAATATAACCCACTGATCTGTGGGCTACAAATGTATAGAAATCAACCACAAATACAAAAATATGTTTTGTTCCCATGCACTCAACATGGTAAACTGCCCATTCCTTGAATAAAGGATTTTTCTTTGTGGATCTGTCAAAAGGCTGCTCTCTCTTCACTGCCTTTTTCTAATCCAAAATTTGGCCAAATACATGACTCATCACAAACTAATTGTTAGATAACATTTTAGAAAAAACGTCACATTATTTGTTTCAAGTGTGAAAATTGCCCTTGAGTGTACTGTTCGCCAGTGTGCTCACCCACTGAGACAGGCTGTCATCAAAGACAGTCTCCTGTTAATTCTGGCTGATTTCTCACCTAAAGCACCGTGTTCGTGCAGACTGGCAGTGACAGTGCTGAAATGGAGCGGACACCTCCAGGTCACATACCCCACGTTTACTATTTGAAATGCCTGTTATTTCTTAATCGTTTTCTTTTGGCTAAATACAAAGATATTCTTTCAAAGCTTTCATTTTACAGTTTGCATTCATGTCTTGCTGGATCAATTGGTATTTTTTTGGAAATAAAATGCAATCCAGCGGGTAAGATATGGAAGAAAATGTTGATGCACTTGTAGTTGAGATTTGGTAAAGCTGCATTGTTGCACTTTAAAGGCCATAGATGATTGCAATATACATGTTGCCTATAAGTCACTGGAGACTGCTGCAGTTTAAAGAAAAAAGTTCAAAATGTTGGGAAATAAGCTAATTTGCTTTCTTTTGATGAGACGATAGATAGACACTTCCATGTCTGTATGTTAAACATGAAGCTACAGTCATGGTTGGTTAGCTTAGCTTAGCACAAAGACTGGAAGCAGGGGGAAACAGCTAGCCTGGCTCTGTCCAAAAGTATCACTATCCTTAGGGTTAGAGTTAGGGTTAGGGGTTAAGGTTAAGGTTAAGGTTAGGTGCCTTAAAGAAGTCAACATTCACAAGTCGACGTTGGGGCTTAAAACACCATCGAGCCAGGCACCAGCCTCCTAAAGCTTTCCAAATAAACTTACATTTTACATTTCAAATGATTGTGTTTCAACCAAGCCCTTTAGGTAGTTGTTGCTTGCTGCATAGGAATCTTGCTCTGGAGAACTGGCTAGCTAACCATAATCATCTGCACACGTTGGATCCGTCATGTGAGAGGCTGTGCGTCTATTAAACATATCTGCATGATATGTGTATATTTATCTGGTTCGTTGTATGAGGCATTGTTCTACTGCATATGAGCTTCTAACAAAATGGAGAATGAGTGACAATCATCAACACTTCTGGCTGAACAATTAAGGATCACATTTAGCCAGTGAGCAGACTCTATGAGCAAGGGCAGAGCGTTAGGCTTCTCTGGCTCCAACATAGAATGTTTTCTTAATAAGCCTTGAATCTTTTACACCTATGCTTAGCTAGAAAGAAGATAAAGAATATATTGGTATTAAATTAAACTAGACATGCTAAGGCATCCATTAGTACCAACCATGTCATGCTAGCTTGTTAGGAAGGGCGCTAAATAACACTCCTGAAGTTAGGCTAAATTATGTTGAGGGAAAACTGGCATGGTCCTTTTTAAAGTGGTCCCTTGACCTCCCACCTCAAGTTATCGGACAGAAAATGGTTCTATGGCTACGTACAAGACTCCTCTTTACAGACATACCCACTGTGTGATAATCCCATGTAGTTTTTACTCGGCAGTTATCTAGTTTTTCCCAAAGGATTTACAGATTTTAAGGCATTTTATTTTCAAATGGCTTGAAAAATTGTGCAAATAGTTGCCGTAAATGGGAAAAAAATGCCCATAGACCCTCTTAGGTTTAAACTGAGCCACTACAACATCTAGCTCCGCCCCTGTCAATGAAAGAGGATTACCAATTAATTATGGAGTGGAAAAAATACTTTCCCCAACACCCAGCAATGGTCAGGGCAAGATCTGGCAAAACTCTTACCTGTGTGTCCACTGCTCAGTTTCAGTCTATTAACACCTCCCATCAACCCCATGTTGACAAAGATAAAGCCATCCAGAGACACTGACCATCAGATCAGCAGCAGTGTGACACACTTTGTTATTTACCCAATTATAAACAAATGTGTCAGAAACAAGATGTGGCTGAATTATTGATCTGTTTACGCAATCCACATCTTTTCCACTCCAGCAGCATCTAATAGCACTGCCTGCCTTTCTCTGGTTTGCCTTTCTTTGACATGTCATGGCAGCACTGGAGCAGTGCAGACCATTGACGTCATGAAAGCCCAACGGTCATCATCAGCGGACTATAGGCACCTTTTCTCTATCTGCTGAAAGCATATATTATATGCTCTGTTTTTATTCCTGTGTGCTGAATAAACTAGGAGGACATGTATATTAAAACATGCGGATGTTGTGATCATCAAAGCAGGCAAATGCACAAGGTGAAAGCATGGCTGAGAAATGTGATTTCTCAGCCATGCTTTCACCTCGTGCATCTCGCCCAGGAAAATCAATGACCTACATCCTGTATGTTAAAATCACCATGTTCTGTTTCTCATACTTCATCAAAGGCATAATGCCACATTATTTATTCCAAAGTCCCTAGACCGTTATTATTGTTATTACTCTGCCCCCTTCCTTTTTAGTTAAAAGGTGTAATATGAAGACTATTCCTAAAAAACAATGTATAGACTAATACAAAAAGTAATCCCTCTTATTCATCACTTATGAAGTCTGTGGCTGTGTGTGTATCTGCAAAGACCCTGCACTCTGCCTGCATTTCTTATTTTGGTGTGTTCTGGACATTTTTGGGCATCAGCCTCTTTAAAAAAAAACTGTGATGGGTGTTGTGAGCACACATCCAAGGGGAAGCTAAGAAAATGGTGCACACAACACCTAAAAGCGTAAATACAGCAACGCTGAACGGCAAGCGGACAAAGCTGCCAAACAAAAAGGTTGTTGCTTCGATACCTGGCCCTGCAGTCCCATGTCGAAATGTCCTTGGGCAAGACACTGCTGCAAGACAGTGCTGCGCCATCGGTGTGTAAATGTGTGTGAATGGTGAATGGTTCCTGTACTATGTAAAAGCGCTTTGAGTAATCATTGAGACTAGAAAAGCGCTATATAAGAAAAGTCCATTAACATTTACAGGCATTTACTGACTTTGAATTAGTCAGAAAAACAAGTTTCATCTGTGTGCATAAGCATAGAGTCAACATCAATGTCAAAAATGTGTTGGCCTGTACTATGGCTTGCTGCACAGTGGCAAAATCTGAGCCACAGTGCAGCATTTTCAGCCCCATACAGTAGAGATAGACCTCTTTTTCCTCTTTCTACATGCATTGAATGTATTGGTCCAAGCCTATACCTCTCTGAGCCTGTATTCACACAAGCGCAGTAAGGAGGTTGAGTTTTTTGAAAAGTGTTTTCTCTGTGTGTGATTATGGACACACCTCTAACACAGTTGTGGATCATTGTGTAATCATGAATCGTATTTAAGCACTATGAACTATGTCACATTACTACTACATGTCTTGAGAATGGTCCTTATGACCGAAATGCCTACCAATAAACCAAAGCATGGTGTCTTCATGAAAAGAGTTGCAGCCAAAAAGCCATACCTCTGACATAGTAACAAGGCCAAGGGACTCAACTATGCACGAAAAACATAGTCGGAGGTATGGCTTTTGGCTGCAACTCTTCCATGAAAACCACTTCTGGTCAGACTTGTCCGGACAGTAGATGGGTATACCTGGGTCCCACTGGTTTCTACCAGTTCTGAGCTGATGTCACTGCTCCGATTTTGAAGGGAAATAAGCTTGATGTGTTTTTCATCTGCAAGTTTCCATGGCCGACCACTGCGCTCACGATCCTCAACTTTGCCCAACTTTTTGCAAGTGTACCTACAAGAATCGATGCTGGTTTGAAGGCAAAGGGTAGTAACACAAAATTAATGTGATTTAGATTTGTTTGATCACTTTGTATTTTGTAAAATGATAAAAAAACACTCTATATATATATATATATATATATATATATATATATATATATATATATATATATATAATGGAAGTCTGGATATATTGAATGAAGTAAGATTAATTAACTATCAATTTACCATCTATTAATGATGGTTATTATAAAGTGTTACCAAGGCGTTTACCCAGACTAGAGTGTATCGAGTTCGAGACAAGAATGAGACTTTGAGGGTTTGAGACCAAGTCAAAACCAAGACCAAATTTGTGTTAGACAGCCAGAGCGTCTATTTTTTATTATTTTTTGGGGCATGCTAGCCTTTATTTTTGACAGGACAGCTGAAGACATGAAAGGGGTGAGGGAGGGGGAAAGACATGCAGCAAAGGGCCGCAGGTTGAGTCGAACCCAGGCCCGCTGCGTCAAGTTTGCACATTAAGGGAAAGTGGAAACACTCACAAAGTATTAACTTTCACAGTCCTGCACTATGGCCACAGGCCTTTGGACTTTTTGTCATGTAACTATTTTAGACCATGTGACAGTATTTCTTTAGTTTCTTGAGAATTTTGTTTTGGGGTTTTCTGTTCCTTGTTTCATTCATCATTTGAGTTTAAGTTTTCTGTGCTTTTGCTAACCTTATGTGTCCCTGTAGCCTTGCCCTGCACGTCTTCCCTTGTGCACCTGTTTTGTGTCTCGTCAGCCTGCCTTTGTGTTGTCTTGTTACCACTGTCATGATCCTGGGTTTTGTTTAGTTTCCTGTTATATTTTGTAGTCTCTGTTCCTGCCTTGTGTGTTCCTGGTTACTACCCTCACTGCCTTGTAAATTTAGTTTGTGTGGTCCCTTCATCTAGTGTCAGATTGCCAACTCTCTTTGTGTAATCTCTTTATTGTGGCTTTGTTTTTGTTTAGTGTTTCCAGTGTTGGATTTTTTTTTATAGATCTTCTAGTTGTTGCAAGATTACCAGCCTGCCTGAGGATACATTCTGTTGAAGCCGTTTTTTAGTTAATAAAAAGTTCTTTCTGCTGCCTCCTCGTCTCTACAGTCTGCATTTTGGGTTCAAACAAATCATCAAAGTAATCTTAGGAAAGACTGACAGACCAATGGTAATAAACAGAGTAAAGGTATCAATGTTTTCCTCTTAGAGTTATAGTTTGAGGGCTAAAAGAGAACTATGAATAATACAAATCTCACTGCATTTCCATTTGTCAAAGAACCTTAATGCTACAGTTGATTGCATGATTTTCCCACTGGGGTTATCATACTTTTTGTATGGTACTAAAAAATAAAAAATATATGCAGGGCAGATTAATTAGTGTCTCAAAGTCACCTGTACAGAAAAGGGCTCCATGCATTAATATGTGATTTGTCTGCAGACGGGTGAATATCTGCAGATGAGTTGATGATTGTATTGATATTTGCTCAGGAGTTAACGAGGCTCTGTGCGAGGCTTCATTTGGCTAAAAAAGTATTTTTTTTAATCCACTGCCTCAAAAAAAACGCAAGGGTTGGAGTTGTTACAGCATCTTAGTTCTGGTGGCTTTAACCGGAGGGTGTGCTCACTGCACCTCAAAGTCCACAGTTCATTTGAATCCGGTCTTAAACCCCCGCCAACCCAACACTCAGCATGCCGACTCAAGACGAGGTTTATTAGCTCTAATCCCTGGCAACCCTGTGTGTTTGTATTATCAAATAGGATTAGACTGATACGTGTATGTCCGTTTAACAAAATATTGGCTCAACTTTTAACTTTATAACTCCGACAATGAATACCACCTACAATACAATAATCTAATGTGATGTAAAAGCTAAAAATATGTATATGTATGTAATATGCAACTTCATTTTAATTGATTTTGCCCATAGTTTTGACATTTTTAACAGTATAGTTTAAAAAATGAATTATTTTCTTAAAAACTTAATGAATGCTAGACTTTGATCTGACCATTTAGTAAGTGATAATGGATAGGGAATTGAATAAATGAGCATGAAATATCAACAATGAGATGGCTTCATTATTGATTAATCTGATTATTTTCAAAATTATTTGATTCATCTTTTTGGTCACTTAAACTATAGATATCAGTCAGATATCAGTTTCCTGAAGCACAATGTTTAGTCATGAAAGTGTTTGTTGTTGCCTGAATAATAAGTCCAAAAGCAAAAAAGTACAAAAGTACAAGGTACAAAATGGCATCTTGCATGTTACCAAAATGCTTGAATGTGTTTTAAAAGTCTTTCCCCTGATGTAATACCACATATCCTATGTCTGATCTGGATCAAACACACATTTATTTGGATTTCTGTAGCTCCACCTCATCCTTCAGCAGGCTTACTCAGCACTGTTAAATACCCTCAGATGACTATGATCAAGTGAATGGGATACAACCCAATTAAAAAGATCATTAAAGAGAATTAGGCTCATCATAATTGAAAGATACTGCAGCACATTACATGGAATGGTTAATTACTTTCTCACATGTGGATGTAAAATAAAAGGCTTTTTTTTGTCCATGAGACATGTCAGAATGAATTGAAGTCTATGGTGGTTATAAAAATACTGAATTAACTGATTAATTAACTAATCCAGAAATATTTTACCAAAAAATGATACAATTTAACTGAATTCAATTGTTTGCCCACACACCAAAACACATGCTGGTACTGCCCTCTGTTGGATTGAGTGACTCCTCACCAAGCATCATGTCAGTGCTGCACCACAGGCTGAAGTACTCAGATCTTTTACTTAAAGGTTCAGTAGGTAACTTTGTAAAAAATTTATTTTTAGATATTTGTTAAAACTGTCACTATGCCCTGACAGTAGAATATGAGACAGATAATCAGTGAAAAAATAAAGCTCCTATGACTCCTCCTGTGTCCCTGATGCCATTTGGCAGAAATGCACCGCTCCCAGTCAAAACAGCCAATCAGAGCCAGGAGGACTGTCTTAGCAGTGTCAATCACTCTTGTGTACGCTGCTCATAACCTCATAATACTACAATGTAGAATACTCAGTTACAAGTAACAACCCTACATTTAAAAAATCTTAAGTAAAAAGTACAAAAGTGTTAGCATCAAAATTTACTTACAAAATATCAAAATGCTCCTTATGCAAAAAGGACCATTTCAAGTATATAAGCCTTATATTATTGGATTATAATTATTGATGCATTAATGTGTGCTGGTAAAGGTGGCGCTAATTGAATTAGTGTATATACTGCTGGATAACTTAACCCATAATAATACATCATAATTGTATTACTTGTATTATTAATCTGAATCTGCAAAAGTAACTTAAGCAAAGTAAAATGTTTGCCTCCAAAATGCAGTGGGAGAAGTAGCATAAAATGAAAATACTCAAGTAAATGTAAAATTGTACTTATGAATGCCACCGTATTACCGCTGACCACAGGATGGTAAGGTGGTGTAGTGATGGCCAAATGAAGCTTTGTGAACCAGTATTTTTTTTCTGAGCCCATTAGATGGCGCTCTTGGTAAAAAAGCAGAAAGGCCTAAGGCATTGCACATCAGTATATTCTCAACCAGCAGAGAGCATCTAGTGGGCTCAGAAAATAAAGACACTGGTTCACAAAAGCTTCATTTTAAGCCAGCACTGCAGGGTGCATTTTAAACATATACTGCAGAAGGTAATGAGTTCATGCCAGATCTGAGTTTACTAAGTAAGTACAAGTGGCAGTGCTGACAGGGCGAGTGTAATTGTGTTAAAGGGTTGGATCATGTTCAGATCAATGGTGACATACTGACACTTGTGTCTTCCCAAAGAGCACAAAACCAACACAAGACACAAATGTAATATCAGAGCTGTTTAATGGAAGCAGGAGTGTCACGTTGCAGAAACATCCCCATTGTGTTTGGGTCCCCCACCTTGTGAAACTGAGGACATTTTAGAAGCAGGACATTTTAGAAGCTGAATAACAAAACTCAATGAAGAAGAAAATCCTAAATTTGGGCCAAAATTCTATATGACTTCACTTCACTTTCTGAGGGTTAATTAGCTGCTGCACACATTTCATTGATCTCATGTTCGCCAACAAAACTACAACTTGCACATACTGTCTGGGTATTTTGGGATCAATACTGTTCCAACATATCAGGCTGTATTGGAAAGTCTCTTCATGGGTGATTGCTTGCTACATCAATCTGGCTATAACAGAGAGCCATTTCTAGTTAAGCGCCCTTCCCTGCCCTCTCTTTGTGTGTGGAAAAGAGTACCAGCCAATTGAGGCAGATATTTTCCTCTGTCCAGTGCTTTCAGGCATTTTTGGAACAAAAGGTAACACCCGAGCTAAGTTGCAGAAGTTTTGAAAGTCATTTACAGGCCAATAGCGCTTCAGCCTGGAGTGGTTTGGGCTATTTGCTATCCTCTGGGATCTGAAGGCAAGCCTCGCCTCTGATGCAACATCAGGAGTGAGCGCCATGGCGGTAGAGAATGGTAAGGGAATAGTGGTGGTCACAGGATTATCTTGGAGGAGGTGGAGATAGCAAAGAGGGTGGGGTGGATGGTTATTAGTGGGAATCTGTAGCACTGGATTTGAGTGGTTTCTCTGGTCGCACGGTGGGCGGAAATCTTGTCAGCTCTTCAGATTTCTGGATGTTTTCTAATGGTTAGATGCAAATTTGTTGATTCTCTTCAAAAACAGACAGAAACTTGATCCAGATTCAAAAGGTGGGTGTTTGTATACTTGTTTACTCTCGAATTGTCTGGGTTTGCAGTCGTATAGCAGCAATTTCTGTTGTGGTGCTTCAGGAAAACTAACA
>JAEKDQ010000721.1:0-55042 GCA_026937815.1 Etheostoma perlongum | reverse complement strand
CTGGTACAAACTCGCGTTAAAATACTCAATGGACTTTGAAACCGGTGAGGCGGAATTTATTCACAATTTATGGCTTGTAAGTATGATTTTTGAATGTTTGATTTGATTTATGATTGGAACATTTAAACGATATTAGTAAGTGGATGTTGGGCTATTTGCTATGGGCTCATAATAATGATATTCTTATTAATAATATAAGGTAGTGTAAACAAGTCATAAGACATTACACAAATAATGTAAAATGACTATTATAAGATTCCATTAGCAATATGGCGTTGGCAGAAAATGTCACTTTCTTTACAAAGTGAAGCCCAAAGTGGTGAGTGACAGCAGGCTGTTCCATCCCATACAAGGGCTAATTCATTGAGCGGTGATGAGGCGGGGCTGAGGGCTCCCAGAGCTGGCGCGTTTAGAAAGCAAACAGTTGTGTGATTGTTAGCAGAGCCTGGGAAAAGGTCCCTTGGCTGGGGTGGAGGGACTTGGACGCCAGAGCCTCTTGTTAAGAAGACTTGTGAGCTCCCAGACAGCATTGTGATGTTAATGGCACCAGCACGTTGTTGAACTTGATGTTGACTTTTTCTTTCTTTCTTTGAGGCGATTTTTTTTTTTTTTCCTTTCTGTCTTTTTTTTTTTTTTTGTTTATTGTTTGTGGGACAATCTTATTTCAGAGCTACAGTGTAGAAATTAATGAATCAGGCCCTTTGCAGTTTACTACAATAGAGAGCCATCACATTCTTTTATTCGCTGAGTTGGTGTTAACGTTTATTCTGTCAACCCTGTTCTAGAGATAAGACACTTAAGGATTTTTTTTGGGATAGATTTACATTTTTCATATCTTTCCCTCCCAAAATCAAAATTAATAGCGAGTCTACATCAAATGATTATTTAGGCCTGATATTTTGTATTATATTTACCGGTAATATTTTTAATAGAGAAATATGTTGTCATTATAATAGTTTAATTTAATTGAAAAGCAAAATAAAAGTAGCATATTTTTTTAGAAAGGATTAAAAGATACACTTTCTTTCTTTCTTTCTTTCTTTCTTTCTTTCTTTTTAGTGCAACAGGTGTAGGCCTACACTAAACTGAATTACCAGCACTGGACTATTAGCCTCTTTTTCATTTCCACTTAAAACATTCTCATGCCACATACAGTCAGATATACAGTACAACAGCGGCTCTGTATTCATTCTAAGGTGATTTATCTGTTTCATGAGATTCAACTTAAATTAACATTAGTCCCAACACTTTCGCTATAAAACATAATACCTTAAAACAGCGTATCAACTAATATCAGATGTCAAATTCTACGGATATACATCTGATATTTAGATATAATTATAAAATTAGAGTTAAATCGTGTTTATTCTTCTGATCATATTATTCTGATCATACATATATAATCTTTTTTATATACAGTATATATATATATATATATGTGTGTGTGTGTGTGTGTGTGTGTGTGTGAAAAGAAAACAATATCGCAATCAATGTTTTTGCTTCTGGAAGTCTGTTGAGGTCTGTTGAGCATCATTCTCAGTCTCATTTATTGCATTCTTTCATTAAAAGCCGGGAAACTGTGACATTAGGGAATCGGTTCTGTTTCTGTTGAACGCTGAGGTGTGACTGATCAGAACGGGAAACATATTTGTTCACTTTCTGACAGTTACTCAGTTTTAATTTAAAAAATGTATAGAATTACATTTAATTATATTCTACTAGGGTTTTAATCTCTGCTTAAAACCCCAAACTATTTCAGTGTTTTCCTTTTCACCTTCTATTTCCAAACAGAGCCGTGACTCATTTTCACTGGGTTCAGCACCATGGACAGTGACTGTAATTGTCACATGAGGTGCTGAACTCTACCGTCTCTACAATTTTCTTTAATACATTACACTTTAATACAGTTTTCATTTACACAGTTTTGATTTAAAATCAAGCATTTTTTCCAATTATGCATGCAGAAAGAATTTTTTTTTCTGACGTGAATCACTGGTGTTTGACAATAAACAAAAAGAATATGGCAGGTGAATTCATTATTGGGTATCTGACGTTTGATTTAGATTTTTGAGCTATCTAAGACAAATATGCGCAGGGAATAAGACCGTGAACACGACACGCCCTGTCTATAATAGAATAGAGAATAGAAAACTCTAAGTCAGTATGTTCAACTCCGTGCACACCTTACTGTACTGATGTCTGTCAGGGACGTGACGTAGTCAGGGGGCGTGTCAGAAGAATTCACGTGAGGCTGATGAAAGGCAGAGCGAGAAAGTCACAGAAAGACACACACACACACACACACACACACACACACACACACACACACACACACACACACACACACACACAACTTAAAAATTCTACTTCTCTTTCTACGTCATTTAAACACATTTAACTGCTTTAGCTAGTCAGTCTTATTTACAGTAGTAGGCTATGTGGCATTCAATGGAAGTTGAGATCATTTGAAAAAATGAGATTTCTATCCTGTAGCCTATTTTAGATTCTCAAACAAGGGTGGACTGCAGGTAACCTTAATGCCTTAGTAATTATGACATTATTGAGGATGGGGTTCTTATTTTGAAAGCATGAAAAATATGTCCTATGTGTCTGCTAAGAAAGCCTATGATCATCTTCATTTTTTTTTAATCCTGAAATATTTCCTGCGTATAGGAAGCAGCTTTATTCTTTGCAGGCCTACAGAAAACTGGCTGATTAAATTCAAATAGAAAACAGGACACACACACACACACACACACACACACACACACACACACACACACACACACACACACACACAGTAATATGCACACATAAAAAGGTATGATAAGAGGCGCGTCTGAAATAACGAGCATCTCTAATTCTAATTAAAAATCATACTTTTTAATACAATTTTAGCATCCAGTGTGATTTGTACAGGGCTCCATTTAACATGTAGCCTGCTGCTAAAGGCGCCAAACACAGCATAGGCTTCTAATACAGTAATATCGCTGTGATCATGTTTCAGTCAGTCTTGTTTCATTAGAATCGCACATAAATGTGGCTCAAATGTTTTTTAGACTCGTTTGCGGGCAAAGGAAAATACAGAAAAATACAGAAATACAAATATTATTTTTTTCATAAAAATAAATTAGACTTTAAAAAAAAAAAGTACATTGTACTGAACCCTATCCATTGTAGTGCTCTGTGCTGTAACCTTTCAGTTGCTAGGCTCAGTACTCTGCTTGCTCAGTGTTTTTTATGGGAACAAACTTTCTGTCCTTATTTACACAGACAGGTCGGGGCTGAAAGACGGATGTTCATTGTCAACAAATCCTTAAACATGGCCGGTTGGCTCAAGGCCTATTCATTCAGGGGACTGTGCACACTGTTGCACTTGCTTTACCTCTATTTAGGACGACGCTATTATGGTGATAATTGATTTGAATGTTGTTAATGAGTGTAGGCTACTGGAAACATGGTGCATGCTGCATTCTCTAAGTGGATGTTTTCTAGCGGATCATAGAAATATGAAATGATTCCTAATTGTATTGAGGAGTAACAACATATTTTTTTACTGCTTATGGATAGGTTTGATAGCATTTAGAAACTTGTATCATGATGGCAACTCGTCTCTCTGAATCTCCCAGTGTCAATGTAGTTTTTTTAGCTTGTGTTTTTCTCCGTCTGTTTGTTACGTGCACCCCATATCTCTGGTGCTCACCCATGTGTGTGTGTGTGTGCCAATGAGCATGCCTAATTCCGTGCGCGTCTCCCCTGGCAGTCTGACCCCGAGGCCCCGGGCGGCCTCCGCCTCCTGCGCCCCACATCTGACACACTCATAGCCGAGGCGCTTTTTCACTCATTTTCGCTTCCTCGGCCCCTGCTACAGTGTTTTTGACAGCCCGGATAAGACGTTATTCCTTGATTATTATTCTAAGCATTCACATGCGTACACCGATGGTGGGGCGCTGTGCGTAAATGGGCTTTTGTCTTCGCATGTGTGCCGGCATCCCACATGGTCGAAGACAGGGAGCATCACGGCTGGAGAGAGCCGGGAGAGCTCCTATCCCGGATTGAGTCTAGAAGAATATCTTGGCCGTAGCAAAGCGTTGTGGATTTGAATAATTCAGTCCTATTTATTAAGAAGCACCCATTACTGTCCGATTATGGAAACTGCCGTTTCAAATAGAGTGAATATGTAAGTATTATGTATGTCTATTCTCAATTCAAGGACTTGTTTCGCCGAGGACGGGTTATTTAATATGAAATGCAGCCAGCCACATTTAAGAACAACGTAGCCTATTGAAGGAAGAATACAATGTTAAATTACCTGCTTTAATTTGCTTTATCTTCTCTATAATACCATGTGAGTTGCACGCTAGTATCCTACAGAATGACTTGTGCCAGCAGATATATAAATGTTTAGAAAGATGTCAGATGATTTTATCCTGTTTGTCCTGATGCTTATCTGTGATATGCTTTTTTCTGCAGTGGAATTTAGATTTAAAGGCTTAGCATTAGAGCTGTCGCGACGCTACATATTTATTGAGCATAATAATACACATAATACTTTGTGGTTACAAAGGATTATATAGGCTAGTTTGTCCCGCTTTACCTGTCAGCATGTAATTAACTAATCCAAAGTACACAGTGACAGCCAGTGAGGCTGGACTTGTTCCACTAGATCATGCTGTTGACATTTAGCTGGGTGCCTTAGGACTGTTCGCTATATAGGCAACTTTTGGTAGTTTGTCATGCTTTCAAACAATTCATGGATTAATTCTAACACGGAAACTATGCTCTGTGCTCTGAAATGGGTCGATGTGAGCTGGCATTTAAAACAACAATAAGTTGGTTGTTTGTGAGTAGTGTGATCTTATTGCGAGACAGTGGAAGTCTCTTAAATCAGCTGGTGTTAACGCCAGCAGCTTAAACTGGACATGGTTTAGTTAGTGGGTAAATGAACGCTGTATTAAGGTTATGAACAGTGGCATGGAGCCTTCCTGTTACGCATGTTCGTGGATGACAGGTGAATGTCATCCTCCTCCTGCAGCTGGATGACTTCACCCTGCAGATGCTTGTCAGACTCAAGAGGAAGCTCACCGCTGCTTTTAAAGAAGCATGGCAGGAATCATCTCATAATGTTGTAGGCTATAAGTAGCCTATATAAAGGGTTGTTGAAAATGATACACTTTGTAGCCTATATATTGAGGTAATGCTTTACATCATCGCCCATTAGCTCTGAGCTATTCCAAAGCAGTCTGAGGACATACCACCTTTTATGAAATTACGCATTATGCGTAAAGACAATCATAAAAACAGGGTTATCTATAACCGGCTTTGTGCATACACGTTATGTGTATAGGCTATGCAAATAGAGAGACAGAGAGGACAGAGAAAGCAAAAGAAGAGGAGAAGAGCGCAAGAGAGAGAGAGAGAGAGAGAGAGAGAGAGAGAGAGAGAGAGAGAGAGAGAGAGAGAGAGAGAGACGTACGCAGGCAGGCGGAATGCAATGGCTCCATGACCACACAACACAAGCAGTCTCCGGCGGCGGCGGGCCCTTTAAGAGACGTGGGTTAGTTTTTCTCTTTGGTTATCTAGCTGTGAGTTTATGCAATATCATAAAGCTAGAGAACCGGAATGTATAAACTAATTCTGCAGTCGTCACGGCGGAACCGGGACCCGATGGTGGAGGAGGTGCTGCCGGGCGTATGGATGGATGCAGCCTGCACGGAGGAGGACTGGAAGCCCGCGGCCGTCCGCATCGCACCGAGAAACGCCTCCTGCTTCCCTTTGGACATATACCGGTGCAGAGGAGAACGCCGCCTCCCTAAAACACGGATTGATAGCGTTATATTCCTTTCACGAGGGATGCGTGGAGTGACAGTACTGTAGTTAGCAACCAGAGACAGGCTCCATTCATAGACAGATGATGATGATGATGATGATGATGATGAGGATGAGGAGGAGGGCGACTCGGTAGTGGTGCTTCTGCTGTTTCTCTTAACGGAATATACCTGCCTTTTAGTCACAAGATAGCAGCTTAAAAGCAGCATTGGATGTGTTTCTGTTGATTGGGTAGTTAGTTGGATGCTGATAGCCAGGAGATGAGATGAATACGGCTTGTAGCTGGAAAAGCACTTGATTGGACGACGTCCTGGGAGTCACGTGTTCAACCAGTAGCCCCCATATCCCCATGATGCTGGCCTACAGTGTACTGTCTCTATAATGGAAAGGAGTTTTACCAATCCAAGCTAATGCACTTGTTTGTGTTGGGCCTCTGCTAATGCATGCTGCTGTATTTTGTCTCTAAAAAGTTGATGGTGGTAGCTTTACTGTGCCATGCCAGAGAGGCTTGGTGCATACATGTGCCACTGCTGGATCAAGTGAGAAATAATCCCACTATCAGGTGCACCTTCAGGGCTGTGTACTGTATGTATGCCTGGTGCTGTACAGCAGGTACAGCAAATATCAGATGAATGTGTAGTAGGTTATCATAGTAATGTGTCACAGGTTATGAGGTGGACAAGAGGACAATATTGTGATTGAGTAAGTGTTTGTCAAAGGGATAATTTTACAGTAATCCCTGGATTTTAGCTTGATTGATGTGCTTATTAACAAAGCGTCAGGCCTCATGCACAAAGACGACAGAACAAAAACAATGTGTCACACAGCTGAGGAAAAGGCCTGCGGCACGTCAGGGTAACATCATGTACACCTTTGTATGATTAAACAAAAACAAATGCATCGCAATAGCTATGATCGTTAAAAAGCAGGTTACCAATATGATGATACCATGAGCACATGTTTCCATAGCCGATGTACAGCAGCAGGCCAAGCAGAGATTTTGGAAGCAGTAGGGGAGGACAGGGTCAGCTGGTTAGACCAGAGACAGGTCTGATGTTGAGCCTGTTTTATGATGCTGTTTGGGCTGCACATCGTCTTCTTCTTCCTTCCTCCGGTCGGAGAGGAGCTGCCCCTGTCTGGTTCCAGCTCTGCCTGAGTGATAGGTTGCACTCTGAAGGGGAGCCTGTTGAATTTCAAACAAGCCAATTCTGTGTTAGCTGCTAAAGGTGGATCTGCTGCTCTGCATGGTGGCTCTGCCCTGCACGGTGGAGAGTGTGTAGCACATAGCCTGGTGCTACTGTTAGTAGGCCCCAGTTTACTGCGTCACAGAGCAGGGTAGGTGGAGAAGGAGCTACCATGGGCCGAGCATGGAAACGCTTGGCAACATGCTGCTATGCTGTATTTGTTAATACATACTGTGAATACATGCAAATGTCATGTGTGATGTGTAACAATAGGCGATACACCTCAGTTGTCTGCTGTTGTAATTATGACAGTAATGGTCATTTTAGTATGAGCTTTGCAGTTATGCTTTTGATAGTTTAATAGAGTGTGGAGCAAAATAATGTTTTCTTCAAGGAAACACTGCAGTAGTGTCAGGGTACCCATGTCTTCATTTCAGTGTTATAGGAGCCAGTAAATGTTCCATTGAGGCATTTTTTAATACACAGAATTAAAGCTTGTATTGTTTCAGCTGAAATAGTCCTTATGGTTTTTATAGTGGCAGTAATTTTGGTACAGGTACAATGATTTCATAAAAGCAGATTCCTGATTTCAACACTATCCATGTGCAAAATGTGCCCAATATTTTTACAAATGCACGCCCCTTCTGTCCTTTTAAGGGATAATTCTGATATTAAGCCAAAACATTAATAATACTGCTCAGTTCCATTTGATTTGACAATGGCGTTTTTGTGCTACAACTTACACCAACCGCCACGCTAACAGCACCCCTCTGAGTTTTCACCCGGTAGCAGTAGAAATTAATGCATTGCTGAAGGGTAATAAATGGAGGATATGGGGAGAGCCCTTTGAGATTGAAATGCAGTCTAAGAGGCAGACTAGACATCGTTTTTTTCCCACATTAATATATGTCTGTCTGGGCCCTCTTCCCCATCAGGATGAGGCCCTCAACACCAGATGGAGCCCAGTCTGGGCTACGTCTAGTCTACCAACACCTGCCATAAGGCTGCATTACACTTTCCATTGTCTTGCACAGTTGTGTTTCACCAGCTGGGGTTTATGTGTGTGCTGTTATCATAGAGTAATTAACAACCAAATAATAAAAATGGCAAGAGAGGGAATAAATGATGTAGAAGGAATGAGAAGATAAGAAATTAGGAGAGGAGATGTGTTTATGCACTCATGCCGTGCATTTCTAACCAACCTGTCACGTCTGTAGCCTTTCCTGCTGAAGCGTAGATATGACAGGATGCCCCCCCCTCCCCCTCGTCCTTCTCTATTCCTCCACCTGCACTGGTGCACTGTATTGATAACGTTGAATATTTCCACGCCTGGGTTGTTGCATAGGTGCGAATTATTATTTGTTGGCAAAGATGTGGGAACACAGCGGCCATCATGTTACAGCAGAGCCATTGTTTTAGGTCTACAGCCATGCTGCATTTCCAATCTACCACCCTGTAGATGTTAACGTGTGTGTGTCACACCTGGCCACTAGATTGCCGAGCTGTTGTTGTGCATGAGTGTGTGTGTGCACATGTTTTTTTACAATTGTACATGTGCTGCTCTGCATGTGTTTACGTGTGTGCTGCTACACGTTCTACGTGTCAGTGCCTAGTTTTTCCTCTCTCTACAGAGTACAATAAGCATCTCAGCATACTGTCAGTTACAGAATTTTTTTTACAATGTGGAATTAGGCTGCCCAGTTATTTTTTTTTTTTTTTACTCAAATGCTAAACTGCTCGAGATCAGAGTGTGGGACTTGTATTTTCGCAAAAGCTGCTTCTGTAATGTGTTGAAAATGTGGAAAATTACAGAATTGGATTTTGAGTTCTTCCTGGAATGCATTTCTTCATTTTATAATTTTTTTATAAAATGTGATTCACATTTTTTATTTAAGCTATATAGATTTGCCTATTATTATTATTATTATTATTATTGCTATTATTACACTTTTGGTTCAGATCTGAAACTATTTCGGGTCATGGTCTATTTGATTCCATATCACCAAAGTCCATAAATTCCAGTGTTATCAATTTTCTATTATCATTTTACCTTTGAATTGCAATGGCCTATATAAACCTTTTCTCTGAACTTATGAATTGTGGGTTTTGGTAGCCTAGCAACAGCCTCTGACCCATGCAATGGAAAGAGAAAAAAAAAATTGAAAGGCTGACGTGCAGGCTTTAAACCCGTAAAGGACATCAGTTTTCAGCGGATGTAATCTTTGAGTATTTTGTGTAATCGCTTGAAGTGTGTTTGTTAGTGTGTGTGTGCTTGTGTGTGTGTGTGTTGAAGAGATTGGTATTGTCATGCATTTACCACTGACAGAAATATGAGAAACTTTCCACAGATTAAGTCTAACAACATGACACTGGTGCATTTTTTATTTTCCAATATAACAATATGCACTCTCCCCATTATTCTATTTGGATACATTAAATTATTTCTTTTTGACTACATTATATGTTCAAATGAAATGTAACATCATGAACTACAGTACATTTATTTGTTTGACGTTTACTGTTTTCCAGTTTAATTTACACATTTTAATTTTGTTATGTAGTATAGAAGCCCAGATAATATAAGGAAGTGGCTACCAAAGTATCTATTTTTGCTCTATTTGACAAACAATAAACTAAAACTTGAATTTGACACATTTCATTTATGATTTCATCATTTATCTTTAAGTCAAAATATCAATGTCATGTAAGTTGATTTTTGAATCGACATCTATCTCTGTGGTTTCCTATAGAAGATTTCATCCATTTCTGCTCAAAGCACTGTGTAAGAAAAACATGAAGGTGAATCCGACACT
Organism: Etheostoma perlongum; assembly: GCA_026937815.1. Lineage (NCBI taxonomy): Eukaryota > Metazoa > Chordata > Actinopteri > Perciformes > Percidae > Etheostoma > Etheostoma perlongum. The sequence continues at coordinate 45,216 of JAEKDQ010000721.1, read as the reverse complement.
TGCTGACCCTCTATCTAAACATAATGCTTTATTCCATTTTTTTTGCAGCAATCTGTAGAGTGCAGACACAGAAATACATATCTGCAAGACATCAGGTCAACAGAGACACGCACCACCTCCTGCTCTAAGGGTCAGAGGTCAGAGTGGGTCAAAACAGGTTTCAGCACTCCAAAGTTACAGGTGAGACTTCAAAATAATCTTCCTTGGTTTACTCACACTCACACCAAAAAAACACACTTGAACTATTTATACAGTACTTTCAAATTGCACTCAAATTGTTTCAAGGCCTGAAAAGTCACACCATTTTATTATAAGTGTGCATTAAGAAATCCGGATCTCATCATAATTGATCTCATCAAAAAAGAGCATGTCCCTCATTCTTTACATTCTCACATTTTCTCCTTTGCTTCCCTCACTCTTTCATTCGCCGCATCTCGCCTCTGCTTTATTACATCTGATCCAATTTGTTGGATTCTACGGTTTTGGCAGATAAGACGCAGGGTGGCCACTTGTGTAATCTATACTTTAATTCCTTTGTCCATGCTTTTTATCCCTTTAAGGATACATGGGTTTGAGAGAGGGGGGGGGGCTTGGCTTGGTGTGTGCACAAGGTGTGCTCATGTGGAAAGACTGCCAGGGTGGCTAAGTCCTCACTCCCTCTAATTCCCTCCCTCTGAACTCCCCCAAATACTTACTTTCCTGTGAGTACATATATACAAGTACTATACTTAAGTACAAATTTGAGGTACCTGTGCTTAACTTGTTTTTTTTTTTATGCCACTTGCTACTTCTACTCCACCACATTTCAGAGAGAAATATACTTTTTACTCCACTACATTAATCTGGCAGCTTTTAGTTACATTACAAATTAAGATTTTTGCAGACACACATACTTTTATTAAATATGATGTTTCTTTGTAAATTAAACTACCCAACAATATAGCGGCCTAAGTCCGCTGAAATGATTAGACCATTAAACACTTAGTTGATGGACAAAACTGTTTGGATTGTTTCCATTTTCTAAAATGTGAGGATTTGTCTGCATTGAGTACATTTACTTGTAATACTTTACGTACATATTCCTGATGATACCTTTACTTACTTACATATACTTACACCTAAGTAACATTTTCAATGCAGGACTTTCACTTGTAACTTGTATTTTTACAGTGTAGTATTAGTACTTATACTTAAATAAAGTATCTAAATTCTTCTTCCACCACAGCCTGTCATAGTTACTCTGCTAACTACAGTAGTGTCAAAACCTTGTAAGCTGTGGGTTTTTATAACAGCACATCATGTTGAAGATGATGGGCGGGCTGAAGCTACTATGGAACTAGGTGTCTCACTCACTTCCCTTTTTAGCTTCCCTCTCAGTGTTGAGTGACACGACTAAAGATTACCTTCGCTATCCCAACAGCTGCCGTAGTGGCCATCACGGCCGAGAATGCTGCTCAGCTCACAAGATGTCCAACCAACCTCCGGGCGGAGAACAAAGTAGACGGAGGATGGAGGGAGCGTTGGCAAGGCGTGGAGAGGGAGATGAAGCCCCATCCGCAGAGAGTGAGGTCCGTCACTGGGGAGAAACAGAAAAAGTGATATAAAAAAAAAAAAAAGAATTCCCCAGGGTTAGATGAGCATTCTGTGACATTGGCCTATTTCTATATCAGCATGCCCCCCCCCCAGAGAAAGAGTTGCATTGCATTTGAGAATCAGACAAAGGGAAGATCAGAGGAGATTTCACAGCCTGTGGCTATCCTCCTTCATAGTGTTCGACCACCTCTTAAACCTCCTTCACTTTGCCTCAACTCGATAAGGGCTGCCGGTCTACTTAGTCAATATCATATCCACAAACTAGATAAATCAATGCAAACAAGCTTCGGTTGGACATAGGCTTTAGAAGTAGAGGTATTGCTACAGGCTAAATTTGACGCAGAGATACATCAATCCAGAAGTGACACTCCTCACATCTTCTTTGTATTCATAACAGCAATTAAGAGCTAGCACGCATGGGTCTGCCTTCACGCCTTGTTTTACCCTTACAGGAGCCACATACATTATGTGCATTTGTTAAAATGTACGTATAGGAAGTGCAGGCCGGAGGATGTGTGATTTCACACATAGCATTGTTGCTTCACAGCCGAGCACTCTCATGTATATGGAAAGACTTGAAGAGAGGGAAGTGGTAATCCGCTCATTTATAGTAGCTCAGATCTGGTCTGCAATCCCTCTCTCTCTTTCTTACTCTCTCATACTCTCTCTCTCAAACACACAAACACACAAACACACATACCTCGTTACCGTATCTCCTCCCCACAGCCCCCACCCCTTTCCATCCCCATTCGGCTCATCTTGGCATCACCTCTCCAGCTCCGCCACCCCACAGAAACCAATTCAGACTTCTGCTCCACACCGTCATGGCATGTTGGCCAAGGGAGATGGAGTCCTTTCAGGTTCTTGGCTACAACCTCCCTCCCTCCTCCCCCTTGCTGCCCCCTCACCCGCTTCTCAACATTTCCTCAACGCGCCTGGCGATCAGCAGGGTAGCTAGACAGCACCATTGGACTCCTGAGAATCGGTTGGAGTTATTCTGCACATTATGTGACCTTTTAAAGTTTCTCTAAAAATTGCATGTGGGTGTGTGTGTTTCATGACTCCACCTGAGCCTGCCTTTGTATGGTAATACTGACAGATTAGTGAGAGTATCTGAAACAAAAGACGCCTGCATTATGTGTTTAAACAGGCTGATTGCGAGGGTTTGTCAGTAATAGGTTATCTTGTGCTCCAAACTAAACACCCACCGCCCAATCGGCCACCCATGGTTTCTTAAAGTTGCCAATCTGCGTTACACCAGGAATTATTTTTACTTGGCTTTTAGATTTGTATAAATACACTGCGCTGCATGGCTGTTCTTGTAAAGTTGATTTGAATTATACCTCTGCATTATGCAGCTTGATAGGAAATAAATCTCTTCAAATGAATACACTGGATGGAGGGAGGTGGTGAACGGTGTGTGTGTGTGTGTGTGTGTGTGTGTGTGGGGGGCACTGAGTGTAGAGCTGTGGCGTATGTTAACATAAATTAAAGTATCTGCAGAGGTCCTCGGGGAAGCAAAGAGAGAAAAGAATGTGAAAGTAGGAAAATAGAACTGGAGTTGATGAACAAAAAAGATAGTTTAAATACGTAGAAGGAACTCATGAGGAATAAGAAGAAGTGTGGAAAATAAGACAGGGGGTCAGATTTTAGCGTTTATGTTGAGTTGTGGTATGTCAGTGCAAACATGCCTAGGCAAATTAGGTTTGTTAGTTACTTAATTTGCATTGGTATTAGCTGCTTTATTTCATTAGTTACTTAGCTGAGTTGTTTTTCTGTACCTACCTCCTTAAGGCTCAGAGGCCTCTGGCATCTCAGTGCACGCTGGCCGAATGGGGAGGTGGCTGTATTAAAGGTTGGTGGTGGCTGTGATGGTGGGGTGCAGCAGGGTGACGAACGGAGTGCAGGAGGGGGGACGGGGTCCGCTGGAAAGGCAGCAGGCTGCAGACTGAATAGGAAAGGGGCGAGCAAGGAGAGAGGGAGGGGGCATTAGCAGTGAAGGCAGGTTGGGGGTGGTGGTGGTGGGTGGGGGCTCCATTGGTTCAATGCAACGGCCAGAGCAGCTGTGAAAAGAGGTCTCCCCTTTTTCCCACGCCCAGTACGACGCAGAAACCCTGCTTCAGCTTGCCAGGGTCAAGTCACATTTCTAATATACACTGGGCCTGTGGACCCGCACAATGCACACGCACAGCTCATTTATTTTATGTATGCACAGACACTTGTATGCACGCAGCGAGGAGACAGCCTCTCAGACAGAGACAGGGGTGGGGGCCGCTGCAGAGAGAGAGAGAGAGAGAGAGAGAGAGAGAGAAACAGTATTTTGACACTGATTTCTATCCTGTTGCCGCCATTGTTTCATTTTTTTGGATCCTGCAAATTAACAAGCTGCAAGTGACCACACACACACACACACACACACACACAGATCAGCAATACACCTGCTAGTTTCAACAGTTTCAATATCAGTTTTTGGAAAAACTTAAATTTTTGTAGCAGGAAAATTTTAAAATATACATGCAAATTTGATGGTTTTGTTTAATTTCTAGGTTTTCCATAAAGACATATGAAAAATCAGAAAACCCTCATTTGCTTGGACTAGTAAATCTGTTGGTGTCTTCACTGTATACCCTATTACAGTATCATCCATCAACCTTCCTGCCAACGCATCTCAGCTCCTTTCTTCTTCTCACACATTTACGTCTTAGCCAACATTTACAAACTATAATCATATTCCAGGGGAGGGGGATGTAAACGCTTTGTCCTGACAGACCCCCACCCAGTCCCCCACCACTACCCCAGTGCCAGATGCCCTGCTGTATTGTGTGGGTGCTGGGGCAGACAGACAGGCAGCCCCCTGCCTCTGTCTCTCTCTCCCTTTGCACCATGATGTCACCCTACTTGTCTGCCTGCCTGCCTGTCTGTCTGTCTGTCTGTCAGGGCCTTGACAGGAACTTGAGTGTGGGAAGGAAAAAAGCGTTCAGGATGGAAGGGGGAGTTAGGGTGGCAGAGGTTCAAGGAGTGGTTGAGGGTTGAGAGGGACTTTTTTTAGGGGAGAGTTTGGGGGTTTGGGAAGAGGTCTGGCCTAAGAGGTCAGCAAGTGGACTTGAGCATGGAGCGAGTGTGCCTGTGTGTGCGTGTTTTGGAGGAGGGGCCTCCTAGCAACTCTAAAGAGAAGTGGAATTTAGATGAGTCTGTTGGTCTATGTCCTCCAATAATTCAGTTGTTCAAACTCCTCGGCTCAGACAAAAGGTCTAAGCATATAAAGAAGAAGGGGGAAAAAAGCACCTGTTTTCTATTTGTTCATTATGGATTCCATCAAGTATTTCCACAACTTTTGCACTTTGTGTAGTGAAGTCATGACACTTTGAAGCTTATATAACTTATAACTATTGCAACAGACAGCGTAATGCATTTGGTGATATTAGAAATATCCAGGATATCACACAAAAGTGGGAATTCAGTGCTCTCCTTGAGCAAATTCACGCCTTTGTGAAGTTATGTGGTAGAGCAACGCTTCAAAGTGAAATGATTAATATGTCCTTTATATTTCTTTTTATTTTAGACGTGGGAGGCAAGGGCAATTTTGTTTAAACACCCAGGCTCACTCCTGACCTGTTCCAGGATTGCTTCCTGTTTGTGTTTCATTATAAGAATGATTGTTATTCAGATTCATAATGTAGTCAAACTGTACTGTAATAGTTCTTGTTTTTGTGTATAATGAGCAAGACCAGTGAGGCTAGATTTAGACCTTTTCTTCTTGAATTAGGAAGACTAAATGAACATGAAGGAAATAGTTGATATCACACAATACTATACAGTATATAAAAAACACTTTGCTCTGTATGTTAAATAGTGGACCATGATTGGCTTCCCAACTAGGTGTGATATCTTTTAAACTGTGCTCGTATGTGCACATGCTCAACTCAGATATAAAATATTTGCAGATAACCTTTTGCCCTACAGTAGCTGAATGTAAAACAGCCTTATATTTTCAAACTCTGTGCATACATTTTGTAATTTCACTGGGGATCAATAAAAAGTATAAATTATTATTATTATTTTTGTTATTATTATTATTATACATAATTCTGTAAAGTGAAGGTCAAGTGACTTAACAAAAAACATTCACCCTATAACTCTATGTCATGGTCGTCAGCCAAATAACTCATGAGTTATGACACTCCACTTTTTGGTTATTTTAATGCTTTGGCCTTGTGTTGTCACTTTAAAAATGCATTGCTGTCAATCTAAATACTGACACTTTTTCCCTACCTGATTCTGAAATTACTTTTATTGAGAAGGAAGATTTTGTCTGACAGCAGTAATGCGCCACCGGCACACAGACAACAGGCACCTTTTTTTTTCAACAGGTAAACATTTACTAGGACACAGACACATGCCTTTGTCATTCATGCTCTCTATTTGTACCCTTTGCCTTTGTATTCCTTCCACCCTGTTGCTTTCCATCTCTTGCTGTGGCTTTCTCTCTCTCTCTCTATCTCTCTGGCTGTGTGAAGAGGTGATAGTATTGGGAGACAATGGGAAAGACTCACTTAATTAGCTGGACGAGAAGATGCATTGTGGCAATTACAGAGCACAAAGGGAGGGGAAGGTATGGCTCTGTAATGTGCTGCTGCGTGTATTTGCCTGGCTGTTGTAGCCTGGAGTGTAGGCAGGCCTTATAGGGAGAGTGAAAGCAGTAACAATGGAAGACATGATGTAGGCTACTTCACATGTAGAGCCATTTCAGTCCTTTTACAAACTGGAACAATAACTGCTACAGTCTCAGACTGGAAATGCAGAAACTGTATTCCCTCTATAGATGAATAATTGAGCTTAAAAATGTAGGCTACAAGTCTTGGGCTTTTGTGCAAACTAACTTTCCAGATCTTTGCATAGTTTTGTTTTTGGAACCACTTTCTAATGAGGTGCCCTGTAATGAGAATGTTGATATTATCAAGTATTATTTTATACATACATAAAAAAGAACTAGCTAGGTGGGACACAGCCTGGCTGTCATGCTTTTGGATTTCTCCACCTGTAGCAGCGGTGTGCATGGGACCGTAATACTTTGATGGAGTGAACAAAAGTGTAAGTAGTGGATTAAATAGTGTATAACAGGGTTCTGTTTCTAAACAAGTTGGCTGGAAACTTGTAAATTCAGACGGTCACGGCGTTCGACCAACTCAGGGAGTTTTTTTAAGCTAGCTAGCTAGTTAATGTGAGTTAGCTAGCTAGGTAGCTAACGTTGCCAGTCACAATTCTATGGAAAGACATTTTAAAATTTAAGAGAAGACTGGATATGTGTTGCACATATCTTTAATTCAGTTTTGCCTTTCAAAGAACAACATTTCAGATATCCGCAACTACATTCTTCCTATCCACAATTGTAATTTCAGATATCCACAAAGACCTTCTTTCCTAGGACAAATGACGTCACTTTTGCCATTCATTTGTATGGGGATTTATCATTACAGATATCTACAATTCAATTGCAGATATCCGCTATCTGAATTATGGATATTTGCAACTGAATTGTTGACATCTGTAACTCCAGTTCAAGATATCTTTTATTCAACTCAATTCAAGATATCTATATGTTCCTTTTCAGATATCTTAAATTAAGTTTTGACTAGGCGAAATGGCTTAGTAGATATCTGTAACTGAATTATGACTAGTCAAAATGGCGTTGTAGATATCTCAAACTGGAGTTAGGATATTCATAATGTAATAGTCTATTATCAAGGTATAGTGATCTTGAAATACATTTTAATTAGAGATATCTGAAATTTGAGACATCTGTAACTTTTATTCTGCCTAGTCAAAATGTAATTACAGCTATCTATGGCTATCTGTGTCTGCAGTCAGGACCCATTATTTTTTAAAACTTAATAAGAATTAGAGTGGGTAAATCTGCCACTCAATTAAATGGGATGGGGTTAAGTGAGTAGGCTAACTTAGTCAGCTTTTTATTATACAAAGAAAGCAAAACATATTCATGCATTTATACTTTAAAATGTAAAAGATTTAATGATTATCTGAAATTTTGCCAATTTAGTTTCTGTTAATCGACTTATCAATTAATTGACAAATTGTATCAGCTCTGAAAACAACATTTCCGTTGCCAGATTGTGAAAAATCACTCTTGTGTTGTTGCTCGTCCAGGTTGACATACTGCAACACTAGCCAAACACACCACTCAACCACTACCTTCTGAACAAGAGCATTCAGAGCACCACCCAACCCAAAAAGTTGTTTTTTAGTGGCTTATGACAGATATAAACTCTAAATTGTGCCTTCAAAAAAAACTAGTGCTGTAATGCTCATTTTCTAATTTCCCCTTACCTTGTCCAGTCATCCATCCTCTTTATTTCTATTTCTGATTGTCCTTTTGCTGTGTACCAAAATTATGGAAATGCTACTTTCTATTTCTGACTGGCTATGAGTGGGCCGCTGGTTGGTGCCACTGTGAGTTGTGTATGTGTCTGTGTACAGTTGGGTCTGGCAAAGAGCATCCTCCTCTAGTGGAGTGGCCTAAAGGGATTTCTTTCATGAAGTCAGATAACATCCAGGCGACCCCCTCTTCCCTTTTTTATAAGAGTTCTTTAACCTTGATAAATGAAGTAGAGGCAGGGAGGGAGGGAGGGAGGAATGGCGGAAGAAAAAGTTGCGGACTGTGGTGGGGGATGAGGGTGTGATGGAGGGAGGAGAGAGAGAGAGAGAGAGAGACACCAACTCCCCGGCCGGCTTGCTCTCAGGATCAATAACGTTCGGAGAGCTGCTGAGCACTCCTGTCTGGCAGCTCTACCATAGGGATGGAAGGAGCGGAGGGAGACAGGGGGGAAGGATGGGAGGGAGGAAAAACAAGAAAAGGAGTGTTGAGAAAGCCTCTCCATCTCCTTCTTGTCACCCCTTTTTTTTTGTGAAGAGGGGAATAGAGGCAGACAGCAAAGTAAAGATGGAAGGATGAAGGGATGGAGTGGAGCATAGATGGAGGGGAGTTTAAAACTGTGCCACCCACCTGCCTGCCCGCCAGGAAAACACACACACACACACTCTGAGGTTTCCTTTTACGGAGCCACAAGGTTACAGTGTCGATACAAATGCGCACAGTCCTCCAACAAATGGGATTTGGCATGTTCAATCAACAGTGCTGCCAAATCCCTGTTGTAAATATTGCAGAGCCATATCTGTCTGCGCTGGGCTTGAGCTATGCTACCTGGGCCCGCTAACTGTCCCCTAAATATCCTCTATAAAGTCCTCTGTAATAGAATTATCTGCTGTATTTGTCATTGGATCTGAATAGGTGTGTGTGTTGTGGCATAAATAAGGAACGGAGAGGGAGTTTTCATATTGTGCACCTGTTACAATGAATGCTCAAGGTCATAGACACCTGGGCTCTCCTCTTCCTCGCTGTTCTACTTGATTTCCTTACTTTGAGTTTAGGTCGCTGGCCTCCCTCCTCTGGCCATCTATCCCGGCCTTTTTCCTGTCCTCCGTTAGACCTGATCCTTTCATCTTCCCTCCCCTAATCCTGTGCTCGAGAAGCCTTCTGTTCGCCCCTCCGCCGCTTCCCATTGCTCGCTTTTTAACTCCATGCCTCTTCTTATTTTACCGTGTCCGTGTGCACCTTGCATCGCTTTCTTTGCCTCTCACTTTCTTTTCTTTATCCCCCCTTTTATCACCACTGCTTCTACTTCTTCTGATCCTCTCTCTCTGTCTCCTGCATCACCCATTCCTCCTCCTCTCTTACTTTCCTCTGTCCTTAATTAAGTTAGTGATCAGTTGACTGCCCCTATCATTGGTAGAGAGCAGGTTGGTCCTCCCATCCCAGGAGGGGGGAGCATTGTCTGTGCTGATTGACCAATGTAATCCCCCACCAGGGACAAAGGGCAGTACCCTACCTACCTCAGCCACCCCTGAAGGGCATTAGCCCCCTGACGAGAGCTGTGCCCCTGGCTGCCTGACACCCCAGCATCACACCACTGGTTCTTTCCTTCTCTAAGAAGGGCAGTTTGACTCCAGACTGCCGAGAGAGAATGCAGATGTCCAGGAATAGGGGAACGTGTGTGAATGCTGTGGCTGAAAGTTTACTTTAAACCAGAATCATCCAAAGTTCATCAGAGATTGAGGTCTGGGCTACATTAAGAGGATCTCTTGATTAATATTTCCAACACCCCCACACACACACACACACACACACACACACACTCTCTCTCTCACACGCATCTGTTGTATTAGTTCTGCTGTAAACCTTCACACAACCCCACATATCTCTCTCCCTCTTTTTCTCTTTCACACACACACACACACACACACAAACATTCATTCACTGAACGAGTAGGTAAGGTTGCTATGGGAACGGTTGGTCAGAGTTTACCAGAGGGGAAACAAACAAAGTACTGTTCATGAAAGCAGGTTGTTCAGTGCAGAAGGAGCAGTGATACTCTGTGTGTGTGTGTGTGTGTGTGAAATGTCTAGTGAGTAAAGTGATTAGATGCAGACTGCATCATTTCATACTTCTGGCCTTTTTCATCCATACCTACTGCTGATATCAGATCTGCTGTTTAATAAGTCCTCAGTGGGAGGTAAACGTTCAGTGACTGCAGATTCCAAAGGAATTTGATGAGATGTCTTATGGCAACATAGTGTTGCCTTTTATATATGACATGTCAATGAGGAAGACACACTTGCATAACAAAGTTGAGCATACTTTCATCCTTTGCATGATCATTTTCATTGCCAAATGTGTTCTCGATTAATCATATAAACATTTAGTCTAAACAAACATTAATTAGCATTTTCTTTTGCAGATGTTCTGTGAATTCAGTTACAATTTGTGCTACATTTAGTTGGAAACCTGACGTATGAAGTCACAGCCTGAATTCCCCTATGCCTACTGTGCTAGTTCAACTCTCTTTCTTCTCCCTTGCAATTATATGCTGTTTCTCCTCTCCTGTGGAAAAGTAGGTCTTGTGGTAGTTGGATGTCACCTCATCCGAGTCACGAACAGCAGCAACCTCCACAGTTCTCATTTTCTGTCATTCCCCTTCATCCACTCTTCTCCACTCTCTCTCTTTTGAGGTGTATGAACAAAATGTACCTAAACTCTAAAGCAGCATATAAAACCGCCACCTTTCCTTCCATGCTCCGTCTGTGCCCCCACCCCCTTTAATGCCTCTTTAGCCCTGCACTCGGCTGCTTGAGTAATATTTATTGCACAGTCTCTTTTAGTCTCAGTTTCTCCTTTTTATTTCCCCCTTGAAACAAACAAGTCCAATACCATGGGGCAAAACACCTCCAACACCACCACCTCCGCCGCCGCCCCTCCCCACCTTCTCCGCCCTCTGTTCCCTTTGCCCCTCGCTCCTTGAGCACTGACAGATAGACAAACGTACTGTTCTCTCTTTCTTTGCCTTTCACCTCTCAAACCTCCCTCCATCCATCCTGCCGGATGGGTACAATGCGGCCGCTCTATCCTGCAGCAGGGAGAATGCAGCCCTGAACTAACAATATCACCAAGGCTGCCTGAATGCCGCCGAGTCCCATTGTGCTCTGTCAGAGGGGAGTTAACACCCATGTCTGAGCCCAATGAATAGTATTATTGTGTCTGAGACATGCACCGCACCCCCAGTCCCCATCCATGTCCCTCTAACTCAACTCGCCCCCCTCTCCCAAACTTGGTTCTCTTGTCCCAACTGTGTAACCCCCCCAACCCCCCTCTCGCGCCCCCTTCGCTCCTTCCTTAACAGACAGCTCTAACTCCCAAAGCCTTGCCGGCCCACCAGCTCTAAAACCTCCGCACTTTACTTCTCTATTCCCCTGGCAGTCGGCCCGTGGGTTTTAGTCTCTTTTCAGGCCTGCAGAGGGGTGAAGAGGGGTGGACAGAAGGGCTGTCACAGCTCTGTGGTGGCTGTGGCGAGCATGTTTAAGAGATTGTGTGGTTGGCGCAGTATGGGGGTGGTGGGGGTTGAATATGGCCATGGCTCTTTCTCTGTTAAGGAACACAATGGGACCATGAATCCTCAAAGAAATGTCCCCCTAACTGCTATTATCATAAGAAGAGGGCTGCTGAACCCATTTGAATAATTCTGGATGATACAAAAGCTGAGATGTTTTCTTTGACAAAGTTTCTATAGAGCACCACTGGTCTGGCCAAAACATTTCCATTCCTTCACACTCACTATGGCGCAAAGAGAGAGGGGCGAGGGAAGGGTAATTTGAGATATCCTCTGTTTTAAATGTTGCTTTTGTTATTTCTAACCATTAATGGCAAATACATATACAACTCAGTGGTCTGGTGTGGCTCAGGAAGAGCAAAAAAGGTTGTTGAAGAGAAACAATTCCTGTAATTTCTTTCTAATGTATTCTATTGCTGCGGTGCTGATTTTTATAATGGGCCCACTCTTGCCATATTTTGCTACCTGCAGCACATCAGAATCTAATAGTTACCTTTGGCAGACAGTATCTCTCTGCCTGACACACTTAACTCTCAGGCCTTCAATCCCTGCAGTTTCTGCTCTCTAAGGTTAACAGGTCCACATTAACTGATGAGAAAGGATGTCAGAATCTTCACCCCTGATTTTTTGTTGATCAAAGAACAGGATTGACATTTAGGATGGGTAAAATGCTGAAAGTTAAGATTATTTTGTTTTTTTCTCTGTCTCTGGTTGTTAGTGTACAGCAGGAAGAAGAGGAGGAGGAGGCAGTGGAGGAGGAAAAAGAGAAGCAGAGTGGGTGGATGATGGAAGGAGAGAAGGATAGAAGCAGTTCGAGGAGGTGGTTCGAAGCGGGTGAACCCAGAGCAGGTGAACACAGCTGTGGATCGCCATGGGCTCTCTGGCTGCCCTCCTTCTGTGGCCTTGGCGCTGCATACAGGGGTCCCGGGGAGCCAGCAGGGGCCAGCCAAAGCTCCGGCAGAGTGGGCAGGCTAGGCCAGCCAAGCCAGGAGAGAGGCAGGTGAAGCGGGTGAGCCAAGCTCATCCCCGGCAGCTAGGAGCCAGCCTCCGCGGCAGAGCGGAGCAGCAGAAATCAATACAGAGGAGAGAGGCTAGCAGAGGTTGCCCAGCACCGCCTGCAGGCCACGGAGCCCAGGGACCAACCACCACCACTGCTCCCAGCTCTTCTCTCCATCTCTCTTTCTATCTTTCTCCAACAGTCCCAGCACCAGCCAGGGCCACGGCCCTAACCGCCCCACACGCAGTGTGTGTGTCAGTAGGTGCACATGTGTGTGTGTGCATGGAAAATAGAGAGAAAAAAAGGAGAGGGAGAGACAGAGAGAAGAGTCTTTATGTGTGGTTCAGCCGGAGGGTTTTTTTCTGCGTCCAACACCACTTGATAAAACTTTGTCAGAGAGACACAGAGACAGCGAGGGGAGGGAGAGAAGAAGAGTAAGACAGGACGTCGAAGGTCGCTTTTCTTCCAGCTCCCTCCCTCTTATTACTCATTCCACCTTAACTGTTTGATAAGGATCCATCGGAGACGGTACACAGGACATTTCTTCTCAGTCCCACTTCCAAGCACGAAGCGCACAATATTCCTAAGATCTCATGAGCCAGGATGAAAGGACAATTTGAACTTTTTGCCTTAGATTTTCTTACCCTCACTACAGCAGCTCCCATCAGAGGATACGGCAGTGCAGTATTGATCTGTAAGGTGGAAGAGAGGAAGGCGGGCCCGGGCTTTTCATACCTCTCATTCTTTCTCTCTCTCTCTCTCTCTGTGTGTGTGTGTGTGTGTGTGTGTGTGGGTGTGGAAATGGCACCTGAAGTCCACTTACTGCTGTGCAGCAAGGATCCCATGGCAGTACAAGCGAATCGCTGCTAATTGAATGAGAGATGAAAAGGACAGTAGTTGTACCTGCTCAGTGTCCCCCCCCGTCTAAAACTACTCAGTTTTTCATCTGACTTTTTTCTCCTCCACCTTTACAAAAGTCCTTCTCCACACAAAGAGACTTGCTCTTCAGATGTTTTAGTAGAATTGGTGGTGACTAAAGAAAATTGGCAAAATCTTCTGGAAGGAAAAAAAAAACTGGCTTCAGTAGAATTTCTTCATGCAGTGGTAGAAACATCCGGCTGAGAAAAAGTTTTAAGAGGTCATGCTACAAAATGTACTGTACTGTAGATATTTGTGGACTTGGAAGGACATTACAGGACAGATGAACAGTTTGCCAAGCATGAAAACTTGCTGAGATAACAACAGGAATCATACCTCTTGGTGAGTACGATGTCTTCATTGAATTGCCTTTTTGTTTTAATAAAACCAGTTATATGATTCTGTAAGCCATATTGAACTAAGCCAGGAGAAAAACAGAAATAAGAAATAACCACACCCCTGGTAACAGTATTATGATAAGATACCATCTCTGCTCAGAGTTGTAATGTCAGAGTCTTTAATGTTATAATTGATCTCAGTCAGCTCGCAACAGGAGCCGTTGACTGTGATCATACTGTCACTGACTGTTGGAGAGTCCGGTGTTCTTGCCTGTACCAGGAAGGGTATTAAAGCACAATTCCCGCTCGCTGCCAATCTCCTGGCACACAGAGAGAGACTGGCGCCTCTCTACGCCTCAGCCTGGCAGCGACCCACGCTTACAAAATGGCCGATTCCTGTCTGCCAGCTGTCTCCTCAGCCAAGATGGCCTCTTTTTTATGCCCGCTGTTTGCCATCTGCCCTCTAATAGTTAACGGCTATGCAAATATCTTGTAATTGCATTTGCATGTGCTCGATATTTAACTCCTCCCCCACGGTTGTAAATAATAGCGCAAGCGTAAAAAAAAGAAGGAAAAAAAAAATACGGTTGCTGATTGAATACACAGCAGGAACAATTAGCAAATGAATGTTGGCTGTTGTTGCCCTCCTCTTTACTTTTCTTCGAGCTCACAATATGCAAATCGTTAGATGCCTGTTCTTGCTTTTGATGCTGGCTGAAAAAATGGAGTGTCACCCCGTTTTTCTCTCTGTGGCTCATTCGGAGACGCTCATGTGTCTACTCATTGTGCCATATGTGACATCTGTGGTTGGCTGCATTAGCGGGGTACCCTGCCTCCTCTGACAGGCAAAGCCCACACTGTAAAGTAGAGTAGGAACGAGGGAGAGGCATAACATAATGACCTCATTAGCATGCTCAGCACTCCCTGCTATAGGCCCTGGTGCGCTGCTGCGCCGTGGGACCCACCGGTCTACGCCCTTCTCACAGCACTCAGCAGGCAACATTGTGTTCTCCCCCACACAATGCGGCGCTTCATACAGGCTTTATTACGCCTTGTCAAAGCACAGGGGGATCAGGGGTATCAGTGCAGAAGCAGCAGGATATGGGCTGTGGACGTGGAACAGGAGATGTATTGGTGCTTTATGGTCTTAATGTGGTGTTAGCTGTGCAGACGGAGCCTCTGTTGCTACTGTTGTGCTTGGAAGTGTGTGTTTGTGTGTGAGTGCTTCTGGGGTCTATAGTAGTGTGTTTGTGGAATAGTCCGTTTCATTGTGAACTCCCATGGCATTCGTGGCCGTTTTCACCTGTCAGTGCTAATTATTGGAGAGAGCGATTTGGTGAATTGTCTGTGTCCTGGAAATAGGCTATCATCTGCTCTGAAGACCTGCTGCATGGTATCTGTTGTCGGTCTGTAGCAGTGCAGCGTTGAACTTCACAGCAAGGACTGTAGGAGGGGACACGCGCACACACACACACACACACACACACACGCACGCACACACTCTCTCTCTCTCCTACAGAAAGAGCCCATTACAAAAGGCTGATATTTCTAAATAGTTGCGTATAGTACAGCAAATTACATGGCTATGTTTTGTCCTTGAAAGCCATGCAGGGATTTGGAAATAAATTATCTTTTTAAGTGGTGTGGTAACTGCTGCTGTCATTTACCAAGCCTCAAAAGGCACGGTTCACCCCTGTTATCGTCTTCTCTATCAGATTCAAGGCAGTTTTAATCAAGCTTCTCTGTCTAATCAACCCATAGTGACACTGATGAGGCTGAAGCAGAGAAAAGGTTAGTGCGAAGTGCCAACACTAGCTGTGGTTAGCCTGGATGGGCTGCAGGCTTCCGAATCATGTTTTGGGGAAAAGGGCAGTCAAGCAAACAGGCGGGCTCGAATCTGCTCTCAACAACAGTCCAGACGTGCTCAGTTGAATTGATTTTATTATCCATTAATTTGCTCTGTAACTTGACTCATGTATTTTAATTCAGCAAAATGTTCCCAGGTTAATGCTAATGTTTGGAAGTTAGGGTTTGCTTTACAGTGGAACTACTAACTAAGTTTCAGAAAGAGAGAAGAGAAAAATATAACAGGGCCATAATAATAACAAGAAGAAGAAGACAGAGTTTAAGAAAGAAAATAAAAAGACAGGCAAACAACAGTTAAGAACAATTGTGGATGTGTGTGTTTGGGCACTATAGAAGGGTGTGGTTCTGGGGGAGGGAGAAGGATGGAGGACAAGCCCAGGGAGGTGGGTGTTAAGTCCTTCTAAGAAGAAAGCGTAGTTTGCCTGGTTAATGGGGGATAAAGTGGGTGGAACCGTTGAATTTCTTGTTTGCATAATCAAATTAAATATGGGGTCCATATGTTTGATGAAACATCAGATGAATGTAACACCTCACCATGTATGCTAGTCAGCCACAATAACTGTTACATATACGCTCATGCACACATACTGTATGAACACACACACTTGCATGCCAAACCATATCGCACGGATATAAATGACTCCATTCACTCTTGCTCTCAGGAAAAAAAGGACATGCACCCCAACACCATCTCCTGCAGAAAGCTTTTATGCTAATACCAGTTATAGCCATGTGTGTTACTACGCTGCTGCAATTATGCATAATTCAACGCAAAGAGAACTGGCAGGATGGCACATTAGACCGGGCTTTATGTGGACGTACTGCATGTGCGTGAATATAAGAGTGTTTGTTTATGTGTGTGTCAGAGCAGAGTGGCGATATCCACTCTTTCTACTCTCATAGGCTTTAAGTCCAAAGACCTACAGCAAAGCCACATCTTTCACATGCCTCCTACACTCAAGAATTCATAACCAAATCATATTTCGTACGTATCGTAATGATGAGCATCTTTCTAAATTATAAATATTAGTGAAAGAATAGTAACATCCTTTTGTTAAAGACAAAAGGTATTCTAATAAGTAAGTAATAAATAACTTTGGTTTTTTGAATGAAAGGATCTCCCAACAGGAGAAATGCAGATCAAAATGTGGATATGGCCTGAACTCTTTGTCAGTTTACTCACATTTTTTAAGCCAGGTATATTAAGAATTTTTGAGCAACATGAATGTGGAGTGTTCATTTGTGTGTGTGTGTGATTGTCGTCCAGTCCGCTGCAGCTTTTCTCATTCAGACTGCCCACTGCTTTTTATTTGCTTAGGTATTGATTGAACGTGTTCCAGCCACTGAAGTAATAGTTGCTGAAAGCATTTACAGCCATCGCTCAATTCATCCTGGCTTTCTTTCTTTGAGACAAATCAGACGTGATCACTTCTTTCTTGAAAACACTTGATATCATTTAAATACAGCACAAAAGGCAAATTGGCCAACTCCCTCGTATGAGGATTTTCCTTATAAGACGTTAACATCGCAGTAACTGTGGAGGTAATGATATTTTAATTGGAAGAGATTGAATGACCTTTTATTTTATAGAGATTGCTGAGCCCAAATGATCCGACAAGTATTTTTTAATCAGCGTTTTTCATTTTTCACATGCATATATATCATCAACAAAGCTCATTATCTTTGCATTGCAATAAAACCACATTGTGTTTTGACATTTGGGTATTTGTAATCTTTGCCATAATCCTGACAATTTCTTTTAAGCGCATCATTTTTCCTGCTTCTGCAAGTAACAATAACCATTTTATTTGTCAAAATGCACTTGACCAATTCATTTAATTGATACTCAACCAAATTCCTTATGTGAAACTGATCTCCTTAGGAAGTAAGCTAATTCCTGAGTGAAGTGTTGCTGCTGCTGCTGTTTCCTCAGAGCTGCAACACTGAGCCCCAAGTCTGATTATAGACTCAGGGAAAACAGTCAGGCAGTTATCCAAGTCACTGATTATGTCATTTCAACAGGCTGCAAACACTCAAACAGGCCAGGCAGCTCTGAGGGGAGAATTATAAAGCCATAGTGGAATGGAGGCTGTATGAAAAGGAAATGAAAATGGAGTAGTGCTGTATGTGTGATTAAACTGGCTGCTCGCCTTCAAAAGGCCACGCTGTTGTCACACAGGCCTGAGATTTGGCCGTAATGAAAATTTGAAGATGGAGGGGTTTAAACCCCCTCAGTGTCACATGGCACACTTACATTTCCACACCCTTGCATATACATTATACAGCGTACATATGTGCTCAGACTGAATGGTTTATATGACTGAGCCATTAAGACAGACTGCAGATGCATGTTGAGATGTAAAGCAGAGAGGAGTAATATTGTGCGGAATCAAAGAAAAGCTTCCTGAATTGGTATTAGAACAATCAGTTCAATGTTCAGCAGGTAATTCATACAGACCACAGAAAATCCTGGGATTGGTGTTGCCCTCAGTTAAACAGACAGACAGGACCAATGGCGGCCGCTGAAATATTAAATTGCACCATTCAGATGCAGAGACCGCATCCCAGTCATCAAGCGTGGGAACAGGCTGGATGATTAGAGGACGAGGGGTCTGTGCAGCGGAGGGGGTTGTGGTTAGTTCACGGCTAGACACCCCAGCTGCACCGACTTCCATTCAGAAACAGGTTAGGAGGGACCTCAAGGGTCAAGGTCAGGGATGTGGGGTGGGGGTGTCAATGCAGCATTGTGTGTGTGTGTGTGTGTGTATGTGTGTTTCATCTGCCGTTCATCCCAGGCTGGCTGACTGCCTCTGTGTTTGCTTATGTTATAAGCTGCTTCTTATTGCTTTGCTTCAGGGACAACTTGAGCTGGGGGGAACTCAACCCCCTTCAGTCAGCCTCTGGCCAGTCTCCAGTCGGCCCAGAGCTAAATCGAGCCAGAAATCAGTCTTGCAGCCCAGTCAACCCCCTGGTCAAACAACCCCCAGCCAAACCCAGTCAAATCCAGTCAGACACTTTGACAGCCCCCCTGTCTGTCTCAGTCTGCTGCCTCCTGTAATTTAACATGTCGGCTCAGGGTTCATTGTATGTGCACGCCACAATTCGAAATCTGTCACTCATTACACATACCTGTTTTGAATGCTTTGGTGGGATCCCTACGGATATAATTTTAAATCATGTTTAAAAATTCAGATCAAATTTCTGTACTGATACAGTGCGCTGCAGTGCAGCTGAGGCTGGGCCATTTGATAATTTCAAATGTTGCCTGGTTACATTTTCTTGATGATGCTGCCCAGCAATAGCAATCCTCTTTATTGGTGAAATGCAGCTGGCCACTGTATCACTGCCATTTCATCAAATCATCTGAGAGGCGAGTGCGCGAGCTTGCAGCACGTTACGCCTCTTTTGAATTAAACAGTGTAAGCCCTTTAAGAGGAGGGACTGCAGCACATGAGGAGAGGAAAGGTAAAGGAGAAAGAGGGGATGTAGTAAAGAGAAGGCAGTGGAAGAGAGGAGAAAGGTGGAGCGATAAGGAGGAAGAAAAAGGGGGCAAAATGGAGGGGAGCAGCGACACAAGCTAACCCACCCTGCGGTAGCCGGCCTCCATTCTTCGTCGTGGACTTGTGCTTCATTAGACTGTCTGAAAGAAAGACCCACTTTTCCCTCATCACCTCAATAGACTAGTCCCCCTTCTCTTCGCTGAGCCTGGAGGGTTCTCCTATAAAGACCCACCTCTCTGTTTTCCCCCTCATTTTTCCCTCCTTCTAATCGTCTCAACTTGCGCTGATATCAAGCTTAGTAACGGCAGTTTTGTGAGCACCTCTGGTCTGCCCCCCTCCTCCGATACCCACTAGCTCTCCTTCTCTGCTCATTCACTCACCTTGGTCAGGCACACCACCCACCCTCTGCTTAAATCCCTATCAGCATGTCAAGTAAATGTCTGCCCAGTTGGGGTTGACATACACACACACACACACAACCATGCTGTAATATAAATGCGCAGCACACAATCTTTTGCTTGCTGCTGGGGTTTAGCCTTCCTCCCTGCTGACCCTTTTCACCCGTGTTTTGCTCTCTTCCCCTTCTCGCCGTCTCTCTTTCCCCCTCTGCCTCTCCTCAGGCACTGATCTGACAGGATGGTTTGGCTAGCTGACTATATCTTCAAGAGGGCTTCACCGCGCTCCACTGTTGCCTACCTGTTTTTATTTTCAAAATGAAAGTGCTTTTTACAAAAGCCGCCTCGTACCTTAGGCCATGCTCACCTTTACATTCCATCTATTTGATTAAAGGTTACTGGAATCCTATCCTCTAAATTTGTTACAGTAAAATCTGGTCAGTTTATCTCCTAATAAAATCTGGAGCCAAAATTTCTATGCTATGTGTTACGGAATAAGGTCTCATATCTGCAGTATTTTGAAGTCAAACTACTACTAAATGTCTTTGCAGGGTTTATTTTTCCCAGAGGGAAGCCAAAACAAATAAATAAAGCTGCAATCAGCATTGGACGGGCCCTCGCTTTTTCTGCTCGTGTTGGGGGTACTCCAAAAGCCATAACAGGGGGCGTGGCCTGAGTACACGGGCGTGGTTAAAGTATACAGGCTTGCTCAGTATCACAAGTAGACCACACATAAGTTTCATGTAAATTAGATGTTTGTCATATAAGGCTGATTTCTTGTTGCCAGCTGGGGGGCGCTATGACCAAATGTCAATATTGGCCTGTATGTGTCCTCAGGCCTGGACCCTTTGATTGTTGATTGTGGTAAATTTCTGAACGATTTTTGAAAATAAATATTTCACCAATATTGCCAAATTTAATATGCGATTATTTTTTAAGCTCTTTACCACACTTAATAGTATTTAGATTATTATTTACTGTAGTAATGCAGTACATCATTTACAGAATAAAACTCTTTATTTCATTAAAATAGCTGTAATAGTTTTAAGCTACAACTCAGAGTTGTTTGAGTGACAGAACTCCGCTCAGGGTACGGCGTAGCATTAGCGTACCAAGTTGATGCTTTCTCTCTGCGGAGTGCAGCCTGATTTGCTATAGCGAGTCATGTGACCAAATCGCAGCCTTTGTGAATAGGAAATTGCTTTGTAACATATTGCGATATTATTGCAAATTCAGTTAATCGTTCAGCCCTAATTACAGCCACTTTCTCGTTCATCGCTAAACACTAAAAATCTCTAGGAGGAGTTTGTTAAAGTATAGCACCTTGACTTTTAGGTCTACTTCCTGTTTCCACTAAGGGCTGTTATGACTTTGAGCCAAGATCGGCGTGTATAAATGTTAGTTTTGGACTCTTATGAATCCTCAGATGGTTTGATTCAATTGGACGATGTACACAAGTTACACTCACTTCCTGTTTCGATGGTGAAACACACAGAATGGCCGCCTCGCCACTGCCAGGCCCTATGACGTATAGTTTTCTCTTTCTAACTTTTCATCTTTAAGAAGAGTTGGAAAGATTGAACTTTCAATTCAAAATGGCGGACTTCCTGTTGGGTTTAGGGTAGGGCTCCAATGAGCTTTTTGTACGTCTTGACATGCGACATATGTGTACCACGTTTCGTTAGTCTACGTTAAATGTACTGCAGGGGCTCAAATCTTTATTTTTGTAGGGGCACTAGTAAGCCATTTTTGTGCGCCTATTCCCTCAAACCCTTAAAAAGAAATCTTAAAACATGTACATTTTTACCAGACTTGATGCAACCGCCAATTTTGGTGAGGTTTTGAGTATGTTAAGCCCCTCAAAAAGGCAATTTATTTGCAGAAAGAAGGAATAATAATTCCTTTAGTTTCAAAATGGCCTTCGCCTCCGTCGGCACTTTCGGGCCCAACAAATCAGCCAGGAACATTCTTCAACTCAAATTTTTCCTATAAGCTACTCCATTTGTCCATATCCTTGCATTCTCTACCATATCTACCATCATTTTTAACAAAACCAGCAGGATTACATTGTGATTAAGATATTTATTGTAATAAATAGAGATCAGATTTGCCTATTGAAGAAAGAGCTTTTGGGTTTGTGTCTCCTGAGCATTTGCACATTTGTCCGCAATTGTTTATTTTAGCATCTCAGTTAAGGTAAAGTGATTGCCTTCTTCATCTAAAAAATATGAAAGTTATTCTTAATCAAATCTCCAACCAGCCGAAGTGTCGTTTATTTTGGTCTCATAGTGCTATATTGGGTCCTCTGTATTATTCCTTTGCATGAGTCTCTGATTTATATACTGTACACTGCTGATGTCATTAACATAAAGGGGACCAGGGAACACTGAGCTCCCTGCTGCTCCCCCCTGTTTCTTCCCAGAATAAAGTGACCATTTCCCGTTTTATCCCCCCTTCCCTTCCGCACTACATTTCAATCATTACTCCGATTTTTGGGGACAATGACGAGCACACTGCATTCTCAGCAGTTGGCTCTGTCGACGTAGCACAATCTTTATGTAAATGTATTCAGATGCAGTCTCAGCCCCCGTAGACTATCGTTTCTCCTGGGTGGTGGTGGAGGTTGTTCAGTCACATTTTCTCTTGTAGCAGGCTTGCAGTCAGAAAAAAAAACGTGCAACACGGCTCATGAAGCACACGGGGAGGTGGACTCCTGCCAACGCGCCTGAGAAACCCCTATTAAACCCTATGTTTATACTGCGGCTGTGATTTACAAATGTGCGTTTTCTTGCATTTAGGCATGTGCACCCCCCTATGTCGTTCTGCTTTTTCATCAGGCGCGCAGCAGACAGCAATAGAATTGCGAGGACGGGGTCCTTGCTGCATGTGCACGACGAGATGGGTAGGGGAGGGGGGGCGAGAGAGCAAGAAGAGGTGGTGTGTGTGCATTTTCATCTTAGTGGGTGCTCTTCTCTGGAGCCCAGTACTCTGCTCATATTGAGATATTTCCTGAGAGACTTGACACAGTTATGCACGCACAAGGACACACATACACAAACACGCACACATGCACGCACGCACTGTTCCTTTGTGTACGGCTGAGCTCCTCAGCTCTGGTCCATCTCTAATGTTCTGATCTTGACTCTCAGCAAGTTCATTGTTATTCATTTCACTGTCATCCTGAGCGCCGAGTGAGACTGAGTAAGTCTCCAGCCCAGGTTTCCCAGGCAGGGCTGTGTTTGTCATACACACACAGGCCCACACAAACCTATTGTTTCAGCAGCAGGATGTCTGTAGCCCCTTGGGTAAACGTGTATGCTGACTGTATCAAAGGACACCGTTAGACGTGCAGTTTGTCAATGACCTAGTTCTGCTGCATCCAACTATAATGCAAAGTTCAGTGCTCAGGTGCAGTGAGAGCAGGTGAGACGGAGTCTTCTGCATAGGATGATATAGTCTTTACTTTAGAAATATGTGTCGAGGGTGGATTTGAAATATTAAAACCTGATAAAGGGTTTGACTGCTAATCATTTTCCTCTGTATTCATTTCATGTCACATAAAGCCACATAAGAAACGTCCTAATATCTATCTTATTTTAACATCTTGGTGCTCGCTGTCATTACTTTAAAGTTTTCTTATATCCTTTGAAAACACAAAAACAACCTCTTCAGCCTTCTTTTCTCCTCTTATTCTGTTGCCCTTCACTGTTTCCTTCGTTCTTTTTATTTTTTTACTTTCTCCGTCTGGCGCAAGAAAACCAGCGGCTGCAGTTTGCTTAGCTGAGTCCATAAAGAGGCGTTTTAAAAAGCTGTGTTAACAGACCAACAAAGCTTTAAATGTGCCCCCCTCTGTGAGGGGGTGGTTCCCATAGGGATGTAGCGTGGCGCTCCATTGGGAGACCTCTATCTGGCCTCTCATTCAGCCCAACGCTCAGTCACGGCCACTTATGGTAAGAGGGAAAATCACACAACTCGGCCCAGGCCTGATCCAATGACATGTTTTTTTAATGAGGTAGCTCTATGTCTTTGTTTGGGCACCAAATTCAAGTCCAGACCTGAGCAGGTCTTGCTGAATAAGATGCAAAGCCATGGCCAGGCACAACTTACAAAATAAAAGCACAAAGAGATTGGCTTCTGTTGAGCCAGTGAATAGCTCTCCGCTTTGCACTGTTCCTCACGAGAACATCCCTAGAAGCAGGTATGCAGATTTTGAGAATGTATACAAAAGTTCCACTTCTCATAGCTAATGGCAGTTTTTGTAGTGTTTTGGTCCAGTGTCATCTGTATAAATCGTGTTTAAAAGATGTGAGATGAAAGGTGTAAATGTGTAGAGGAACATGCTCCAAAGCCCTGTGTTTATTTGTAACAGAATAAAGTGACAGTCAAAAGAAGTGCCTGTGAGCCATTTCTAGCCCCTCCAGTTATTTATTTCCAGGGTCATACACCGAGAGATTTCTTCTTTCTTTCATTTTCACCGCCCTGTGTCTTTTTCAGAAAACGCAACACCATATATCACACATATGTACACGTGTCATACGGTGTGTGTACATCTGCGAGCGTGCCAGGCGCTCATTGGCTTGTATGTTCAGGGGTGAGGACTGTCATTAAACTGTCTGCCTGCATCACCAGACTCAACCATCACTCTGCCTGGCTGTCCATTCTGCTTCTCGCTGGGTCCTTCTCAAGCTACACACACACACACACACAGATTCACTTGGCCTTCAGCCAGGATTCACATACACTATGTCTCCTCACACTACAATATTTGGAAGGCTGACATTAATACTGATATTTTTTATATTAAAGCTGCAGATAGCACACATCTTGTGCCAGTATTTTTATTTCATAAAATCACAAACAAACAGTGTTCCTGCATAGAATATAGACCCCTACAATGAAGCAGCGGCTACTTGTGACCCCTCTTCACGAGAATGTGAGCAGTTCACCTGAAAAGTGATTTAGTTATTTCTTTTCAGATTATTCCATTTGAAGGAATTTTAGATCCGGTATGCAAGGCAAATATTATAAAAAGTTATAATTTTGTGTAACAGACTTTTTCTTATTCCTTTACTCATCTGGGGGACCCTTTTTTATACGGAACCCTCAGGGGTCCCAACCCCCAGGTTTGGAACAACTGGACTGCACATTGTGTGACTCTTAATGTTTAATGAATGTCTTCTATAGTGGAGGTTACAACTTTTAATTGCAATCTCTAATTGTTTTATTTACTAAATAATAATTAATTAAAATTAAATTAGAAAAAAATCAAAATATATAATAAACGGATGCCCAATTTCACATACACTACAGCACACTACCCAATGTCCCAATGAATCTGCCTGCCTGGATGCTGAAGTACTCTTCGAGGCTCTCGCACAACCAGCCCACGAGCCCGGCTACTTGTCCCTGATTTAGTCCGACTCTGTTCTTTGCTCACGTTCAAAGCTGTGGTAATGGGGAATTAGTATGCAGAGAGGCAGACGGATGGCCCTGAAGATCTAATAGGTAGCCAGACTGAAGAACAAGACTGAAGTGGGGGGGGGCATCTCTAGCAAAGAGAGAGTTAAGCATGGCCTCTCCCTCACTTCTTCTCCTCCCTCCTTCCCTCTCCCCTTTATCGCCTCGTTCCCCATGCCCTGTCCCAAACCTTAATGGGACGTCAGACGGACAGCCTCGCCTCAATTGAGCAGGGTGAGCCCCCCCCGTTGTCTCTCCAAAAACAGTCTCCCCATCCCCCATACCTTCCCCCATACTAGCTAGCACCCATAGCTGCTCCCCTTGACTCTCAGGGCTATTGAAGGGGTCCCAGACACCCTCCGCTTTTCAGCCCCTCAGCCTAACTCTGCATAAATTAGGCACGTCTCCCTGGTGTCTCGTCAGCCGGTCGGGGCACCCCTGGCCCCGGGTCCGCCGTCTAACAATCTGCTGCTCCTTCTCCCCTCATCCTGTCACTTTCTGTCTCCCTCCACCTCCCCTGTCTACTGTATCCTATCAGTCCTCAACTTATTTTGACCAAAACACCCTCAAGCTAACAGATCCTTTCTTCACATCTTATTTTCTTTCTCATGTTCGTAATTTCTTCCAAAATCACTATTGCTTCCTCTCCGTCGACACACTCACTCCAACCGTACCTGCTTTGTATTCTCCACATTCTCTCTATCTAGCTCTAGTTTTTTGTATCCTTCCAGCCCTGTTACCCAGATCAGCCAAGCACTCTCCTCTCATTTTCAGCCAGGATATTGTTTACATCTGTCTTGCTAATCACTGGCAGAGCCTCTCTAGACCTCACAGATGTTGCAATAATACAGGGGATTAGCAGGCTTAACACTGGGGCTTATTTGGGGTGTTTTCCCGATGGCCTGGCGGTGAAGCCCGTCAGCTCGACTGAATTTGACCTTTTTTCTGTTTCGCTTTGTGCTGAGATCCTGCAGTCCTGCTTCTCTTTGATTTGTGATTTTATTTTTATTTTTTTTATCCAGATTAGTGCCCTGGGCTCTCACTTCCTGCAGCTCCATCAGGGTTAAATACAATTACAGAGCTAAACTGCTTGACATATGACAGGAAGATTTAGCAACAAAGGATCTCTTTTTTCCATCTTCTCTTTTACCGGGTGCAGTTTGAACATTCTAATTCATTCATATTTTATTCCACGTTAAATCACCTGTGCATTTTCATACCCTTAACATTTTATACTATTTGAGCTACTACAGCTGGCTATATTCCCAGCCTCCTCACAGCATTAACACTACGATGTAACTAGCTAGCAGCTCACCATGGAGACGTTTCAACCTCCTCTGCTCTCCTCTTTAACTCAGATAATTAGATGGCCTTCTCAGACTCAGCATTTCCGCTGCTTCTTTCTGCATCATGCAGTGCAACCGTCCCGTTTCATGACCAAGCAGATCCCGTGTCTGTGTTTGTGTGTGTGCGTGCACGTGTGTTTGGGGTCAATGTATGTCTGTCTGGATCCAAATCCCAAAGGTGATATTAGTCTGGTAGGGGGCAACCCCCCCCCCATGTGTGTGTGTGTGTGTGTGTTCGTGCTGCAGGCGTTGGGGTCAGCCAGGAAGCCCAGACAGGCTCTACCTAGACCTTTGACCCATGACTGTCTGCAAGCTCAGGGGTCACGCACACCATTGATACAGACAGCTGATAAGATGCTCAAACAAACGCACATGCACACACATACATGCCCCCCCTCTGTAGTAAACCTTAACAGTGTGGTGTGTCTAGAGAGATGATGACACAAACAGCGTCATCCCAGCTGGCTGAATGCAGAGTGTGCATGTGCACAGCTACATCTGTCTACTCACTGCATATCATTTCATTTAAGAATGGCCAGAATTAGAAGAATATATCTGGACTAATTGCACAAAGTAAAAGTAAGGAGCATTCGTTTCACTAATCCCTCTTTATTTTATTTTTTTTGCTCATGTCTTCACAGATGCAGCCAGTCAGGACTGCCACCATGGAGATGAAAAACAACGATTGGCCATTGGACCCTACTCTAACAAAGCATGCACACTGTCTGTAGTGTATTTCTCTGAACATTTAGCGCTTAGCCTCCTCAGCCACTTATGGAAAATGTCATCTCTGCACCTGCAAGAACAGTTAGTTAGACACACATCATTAGAGTCTGATTATCTAGTATACCGGTAGTCGTCTAGTCTGCAGTCTTTGTGGATGTGGACAGGTAAGTTGGAGCCGCTTCTGAAAGGTAAGTTTAAAAGGTTGAATCAATTTTACTGCTGTCTGAAGTGTAAAATGGAGCTGCCGAGCAATATTTTCCAAAATTAGTTTCATTAGATATGAATTACTATATTTGAAAGGAATTTTAGATCGGAGATTGGATGAGACCCCAAGGGGTCCTTCTTTTTACTCAGTAATTTACATTCAAGTATTTGACTGGAAAATCGTTTGACAAGAGTGTGTTGCTCTTTTAACTTTACTCATTTCTGTGGGACATTATGTACACAGACATATTTATCTATTCTTTTTCATAGAATAATGAGTTCCTTTATCATAAAATGATCCCAGAATCCCAAGTGTTGCCCTGATATGATATATATTTTCAATAAAGCTAAGCAATTTGTGGAATAAGAATTGGTCTTGGGTTGTTTTTTCCCCCTCTTCTATTTGATTCTTGTTTCTATATACAGTATGCCAGTGATGTTTTTGTTGTATCCTTTAACTATACAGTTAACTATACAATTAAAGGATACGTTTGGTGATATTCTATATTTTTCTTAGTGTCAACAAATTCCATGAAAAGACCAAAACCAACAAATTGGCTTCTTCCAACTTCCTATGTGTTCAAAGCCTAATATATCTGATTCCTCTGTGCCATAGACGTCCATTGTCAAAAGAAATACATCCATGAGACATGTCATTTCTCGGTGACAATGTCCGTCATTACAATGAACGTGGTCACTGTAGTTTGTTTATTTAAATCATTCCCTTTTACTGTCCTAGTGCCGTCAATACTCCAAAAATGGATTAATTCGCAGCTGAAAGTAGTCCCAAACCAAAGTAATCATTTCTATTTAAATGACGTTTATCTATCTTTGTCTAATATTTGGTATTAGAAGCTATAGGAGCCTGTTCTCTGATTATTCTAGCAGTGGCTGAAGGGTTGGAAGGGGAACAGTTAAACCTAGTGGCCTAAATCTGTGGTGTCAATTAGATGCCTTTGTATGGGAGCAGCAGGGGTGTTGAAGCGAGTTGCTGGAGCTGAAGGAAACTCTGAACAATGATACACATTTATAACCACACACACACACTGGTTTTATGTTTTGTGGGGATCACACCTCCCTTTGTTTTCCCCCAACAGCCAGTAGAGGTGATGCCCCAGTGCCCCCAGTGTGCTCCACTGCTCCGGCTAAAATGGGCTCCCTGCTCCCCTCTGGCCCCCCCACTCTCGCCCAACAACACTGTCCCCTCGCTCGCTCCAGGTTCCCAAACCCTCGGCCTCCCCCTGACTGGTCCTGACCTGAAATTAGGGCCAGGCTAGCCTCCCTGGCCAGGCCAGCATAAAAGGCTGGTGTGTTTGTGTGTGGATGCGTGTGTGTGTGCACCATGGCCCTGAAAGAAAGTAGGAGATTATCCTATTCTGTGTGTCCAGTCACCAGTGCAGTATTGACCATGGTGGGCCACCCAGGGAGCGTCCAGCCAGCCGTGAGATAGCCTGATATACATGCTTACTGGCCGTGCTAGATTCCCTCACTCTCACCGGGGAGAAGGCCAAACCCTACAGGGTGGACGCTTTCTAAGGACACTGGAGTCTGTACGCGGAGTGACCTGCCATCCATGCACAAACACACACACACACACACACACACACACACACACACATTTTCAGCATAGCCTCTGTACAGTAAAAGACATTGCCATCAGGTCGTTTTCTGTGTCCTGTGAGGCGAGGCGGAGGTCATTGGGAAGGTGGAAAACCTCTTTAATGGTGGGAATGATACCATAACACCTATAGATAGAGTTACGGATCATGTCACATACAGTGTGTATACAGTGTACAACTCGTGATGGCAAATGTGAAGACCAGCGTGAAACATTCTTAGCTTGTGTTGAAAGATAGAATTACTTGTTTGTTTTATTTATTCTTTAGTTTTTTAACATTTAATATGTCCAAATAAAATTCTTTCAATAAAAATGCACAAATGTGTAAAGACCGTTCATTTTCTCTGTTTTTGCTGTTCTACATTTACTGACCTGTGCCTCAGGAAATGCAGTAAATAAAACACGGTAATATTTTGTGAAATACACTTGAGGCTTTCAGCTCGTAAACATACAAATAAATGATTATGAACACAGCTTCGTGGACTCTTTCTAACTTGTCCACCACACTAGTTCATAACAGCTCCCTGAGTTGTAAAAGCAACCTATTGTAGACTTTAACAAACCCTCAGGGGTCAAATAATTATCTTTCAATTGCTCAGCAGTTTGT
This sequence comes from Etheostoma perlongum, assembly GCA_026937815.1. Lineage (NCBI taxonomy): Eukaryota > Metazoa > Chordata > Actinopteri > Perciformes > Percidae > Etheostoma > Etheostoma perlongum. Next base: position 15,692 of record JAEKDQ010000721.1, on the reverse strand, counting down.
TTGTGGATGGAGAGTCACTAACATCCCGGTCCGTTAGCAACACAAAGGCCTTTAACAGCAGGACGTAGCTGCACAAAGCTCGCTAGCAGTAAAAACAAATCAGAGAATTTATAGGGAGTGTGTGTGTGTAAACTGCAATTAAGAAGTTATCACAAGAGAGCAATGAAGATCATTTCATCTGTTCTTTCATTTCTTTTAGATTAGCTTTACCATGACAAGCTAAATGTGCTGGAATAAACAGGCAGCAATACAAAAAAATTAGCATTTTGTTTCATTTTGCATGAACAAAGTTAAAAATAATTTCTATATCATGCTATTTGCTATTTTGATGATGTAAAGAATAAAACATTTCCCAGGATGTTGCTGTAATAAATGCTTTTTTGGAGCATCCATTATTTTACTAACATTTCCTCTGATTGGTTAAATTTGCTCTTAAGACAAAATCACAGAAAACAGGGTAGATTTAATTAATTTGGAAGACGAAAAAAGAAATGCAGGCATTGATTCTGATGAGTAAAAACTATTTTTCAAATTGTTGTTGGGTTTGATAAATATATCTTAACTGTCCATCATAACACAGAAAGAGGACACTATAGAGTGAAGTGTATTCACCGCCCTCAGGAATGAAATGTGTTTTAAATTAAGACCGCTACACAAACACTGCAAGAACATACTACAATATACTGTACAATTCTGATTAACAAGAGTATAGTATTAAGCATCCATTTAAATAACAGCCCAGGGTTAATTATATGTATTTATTATATTAATTTATGTAATGCTGACTCACTATCACAGGCAGGCAAAAAGACTGGAGCCAGAGCTCTTTAATAAAACAACGTGTGTGCCTGCTTCCAATGTGAAAAAAGGTGTGCAAAAATATTAGAGCAGCGTGGAAAAATCTGTTTTACATTGCTAAAGGTATGCACAGTATGTGAAATGATGTGATCCATTTTTTTTACTTTATTTGTTTATTTAACATCATATTAATGCATTCCTATCCAAGGAATTTGAGTTCACAGAGCTTAGCTGTGGCCCACTGGTGTGCTATGCCAGCATGCACAAAAAAATTGTACAAAATTAAATTCTTATGTAAGCGTTCTAATTTCAGACCCCAATGACTGGGGGGGGGACCTTAGATGAAACTTGCATGTTTACAGACTGTGTGCAGTTTAGATGTTGTTTGTGTGAGTTTTGATTTTGGTGATTTTAAAATGTAAAAATAATTTAAATTCAAGTCCAGTGTTATTTAAATTTGGAACTTTTTCACATGCTTAATTCTGTGTGTGTGTGTGTGTGTGTGTGTGTGTGTGTGTGTGTGTGTGTGTGTGTGTGTCCTCCTGGCTCCTCTAAACTTGGTAGCCCCCCAGACACCTCATAGCCAACAGAGCACACAGAAAACCAAGGTTAGGGTGGGGTTAGGGGTTGCCTAAAGGGGGGTTATGGTGGAGTCAAGGCATGGATGGGTGGGGTTGATGTAATGGGAGGGGGGGGCATTTTAAAAAGTCCAAGAACTTGGAGCCTAGTTTGTCATGCTAACTGCAGAGATGCCATTGAATGTGGACACAGGGAGCAGAAGGTTCACAGGACCCCGGCCATTCTCATGCAAAAGCCTTCTCCTTCGTCCGTCCACTCACCCCTCACCCCCCACCCCCAGCCTTTCCTTACTCTTGCAGAAATACACACATGTTTATACATGGGCACACACTCACTGAGGCCTTGGCAGGGTACCCCTTTCTTTAAATGTGCAAGGTCTGCAAATATGAGACTTACTTTGGAAATAAACCCCAAAATAAAACAACAACATTAAATGACAATCACTCGCACAATATGATCGCTGACACGAAAATTCAAGAATAGCATCATCAGTCGTCAGCTTTTAGTACAAGAGGCTATATTTTAGACAAAACATTATATTTTAAATATGAAGTAACACACCTCTCCCTGGAATTGGAATTTAAACGTACAGCACTCAACAGAATGACTGGACATTAAAAGAGAATAAAGTCTGATGCACGTTCTTTACTAAAATCATCATAATTAGTCATGAGAGAGGAATGCACCATAGCTCGCATTAATGCCATCTTCACTTCCAATAACCTTGACACTGCCTTGACGGGCATTGGCATGATATTGACCTAACTTCCACACTGATGGTGAGAAATAATTTTGTACCGCACGTTCTGAGAAACACAAATTATATTTAAATTTCTATTTTGACATCTCTATTAAATCCCTCCCTGATTCTTATTCCTTCTTGCTGCTCGTCTCCAATGCTCCCCTCTCTGTTTCACCTGACCCAGAGATGGGGGAAGCTACATTTCATTTAGTGTTGAATCTGTTCAAATGCCAAGTGCTGAAAATGTCAGCCGCAGTACAAGCACACACACCTATACATTTCCTCTCTTTAAACGCAAACACTCCATGCAAATGAGTGTGTTGCCCCCTCCGGGGCTCAAAACAGTGAGGACCAGTACATAGTGTGTGTGTATGTGTGTGTATGCGTGTGTGTGTGTATAGGTGGCTGGATTTATGTGCTCAGATTTATGCGTGCTATAGTTTCACAACCAGGGATTGAAGGAGTCTCCATTTTTATGTGTATATGTGTGTGTGTGTGTGTGTGTTTGTGGCCCCTCATCTGCACTTGGAGCAGCGTTTGTAGCCTGTGTTTGATTGAGTGAAGGCCAGCACTGCCTGAACACTCCCTCTAATGGAAGAGTGGAGCCCAGCAGCTCAGTAATGCACTGACCCCAGAGCTTTTACAACGCTGCCATCCGATAAGTGGCAATATGCTAGATCTTGTAAAATTAACAAGACTGAGCTATGGGGAGAGGGAGCTTGGAGGTAGTGCTGTGAGAGAGGATGACGTTCCTATAGCGCTTATAAATATCAGCATGCATACATGGAGTGATTATAGATGTTCTTGACTGAGTTTTATATATACGGCAGCGTGATTTGGTATTTTTTCACTTGTTTCTTGGCTTTTTGAAGACACGTTTACAGGCCAGTTTATGTTTGATAAAATGCCTCTCTCTCTTTTAATACTGGTGAATGTATGCAGTGGAGCCAGGTGCTGAAGAAGCAAACACTGAGCATGGCCTTCAAATTGAAGGCAACTGGATGCCAGCCAGTGTGGCTTTGTGCAGGGCACCACAGGGGTGTGGACATGTGTGTAAATGCATATGTCTACAACAAATTCCCTCCTCTGCCTCCTGTGGTGTAACATCCACAGAATAAGCTGAAAGTCAAACAGCACCTGTGCCTAGTTTTGCATCTATTGTTTATTAAAAAGAGGTGTTTGAAAAAAAGAGGGCCTCATCTTAACAGAGAGTGTTTTCAAAAGCTGTGAAAAATGCAAAAGCATGCAAAATCCAACTCCCAGCATCCAAATCTGATTTAGTTGTGAGAAAGGCTTGATTCCTTCCTGCGTGCCTCCCAGTAAAACCCCCTCATCTTTCTCACACAGGATCAGGCTGGGTTTGTGTGACAGGAAGGCTGTATTTGTGTGCATTTTTGCACAAATACACACAAATGTGCATTTTTGAACACAAATACACAGCATTTTTTACTGTGAAACTGTGTATGTGAACAGCTATTGTTTGCCAGCGCTCCAGCAGGGCCTTCAAAGTGAATAATTCATGCAAGATTTGAATACATGCAAATGGCTCACTCCCCTCTCCTGGCACAAATCCAGGTTACCTATGGCAACGGCGCCTTCAAGGAGCATCTTTCCAAACGCCCCCCCCCCCTTCCTCCTGCTTCTCTCAGGCACCCGCCCTGCGACCATGTTATCCACCCAGTGGTATTGTTTCGATTGTTGCAATACCAGGCTGGGTGGCTGTGGGGTGGCATGGTATCCCATAATTCACAGTCAAGGTCATATATACAGGAAAGGATGAGAGATGGAGGGATGGACAGATGGAAGGAAGGCAGAGTCCTTCCATCGAGCTGCTCACATGTGAAGTTCAAGAGCCGACATGAAAAAAGCGGATGAGTTTCAGGTGGTGAATGATGCGACGGAACAGGCACACACTAACCTAGTATTCAGATTTAGTCACGGCCAACGGTGTAGTCTAAGTGATACGCAGGTATACGCAGTATGCCCACTACTATTATATTTTTTTTATATATCTTGTCACATGTGTTTTTCATCTTCACATTGGATTAATAAAGGTATTTCCACCGTAAATTGGATAAAAGGGTATCCAAATACAGGAAATGAAGTCATTGATGCTCAAAACTTCCCTGGTAGGGGACACCCAGACCCCCCCACTATGATATGCCCCCCCCACCCCCAACTACAGTAGCATACCCACTACAATACATTAGACTACAACACCGATCACGGCTCATGTGCACTAACAAGTGCAGCAAAACAGGACGAGCACAGAAAAGAATACTACCTTTGAAATCAGCATACCATTACCAGGATGTAGCCAGGATGTTACTAAAGAATAGCATTATTAAATAGTGTTGTGTGGTATTAAGTCATATTTAATCAAAATAAACTAATTTTGATATTATAATTTTGTTTGATGTGTGTCTTCAGTCTTGTTTAATAGTTTTGAAGGAAGTGTCAAAAATGCTATTTACGACCTGATTGTATGTGTGATTAAAATGTTCAATAAATGTGTTGCTGAAATCATTTTTGTTTATCCATGTTTATCTATTATTATAATTGCTACCCATTTTTTTTTTTTTTTTTTTAATGACTTGCTTTTTTAATACAGTCCATATACCGTAAATAATACAAAAATACAAATAATATTCAAAGATGGGACAGGAGTTCTATTTTTTTAAATGATTTCAATAATTGTAATTCCCTTTCAATTTCACTATAGACACAATTTTTTACATCAAACATCTGTGTGTAAAATAAAATGAAAAACACACAAGGCAGAAAGAACATTTTGCAACGTCTTAGTGTGTAATTAGCCTTTACAGTGTTTCGTAATGTGAATTCACAAATTCAATTTTACTCATATTTGGCTTTGTGAACTTGAGCAAGATTGGCTTCTCAATTAAGAGAAGGTTTCCATGGAATGTTTAAATGAAATAAAAAACAGTAAAAATAAAAAACCGAAATTGTCTCAGTGAACAGAGGGCAGGTCAAGTTCAGGCCATGAAGGGATGGGAGCCTAACTAACCTCCATGATGGACCAGGATGCATAGAGAAGAGCAGCCACTCAATGCTGCCATCTATTGACACACACACACACACACACACACACAAAACCGCTGTAATTATTATATATGAGATATTGGATACAACAATTGATTCATAGGTCTACTTTATTTTAAGACCAACTAAAGCTTTGAGGGAAATAAAGGCTAAACACCAAAACAATGCCTTCTAGATACAGCAGAGATGTAATGAAGACCACATTATTATACAAAAATGAGAAAATAAAAATAAAAAATGCAAGATCTTTGCGTCTGTAGAAACCTAAAATATAGAAATATTCCTTTTTTTTTTGATTTAGAATCTTTAAGATGGGCCTTTAATGTCGCTTGTGGTGTGATTGGCTTTGCTTATGGCCCCCTCACGTGGACAAAAGGACTCATTGCTCATGGTTGTAAATGGACACTTTATTGAAAAGTCAGTTTCAACTTATAACTGTAAACGTACATCTTTGCAAATACTGCTTCATTGAAATGTACATTAGCAGTGAAATTATAATTACTCCTTATTCACATGAAACTTATGACTGAGTTTAGTGCTTTGCCATATTTAGATTTTCCAGGAAAACAACGCTTTACTCTCATGTAAAAGCAATGGTGGAATCTGCACAACAATATGGACACACTACAAAAACCTCTCAATAATATGCAAATGAACCAAAAATCTTTTTTGTAAATATAGATTTTTATATAGATGAGTAGCCTCTCTTAGACATTTTAATACTATACCACACCTCCTCAGTGCTGGATGGACAATGAAACTGTACAGTCCTGCTGACATGATCACCTTCCTACAATCATCGGCTCCATCAATCTCAATTCATCGTAACACCATCATCATTACATTTTCATAACATGGAAAAAGGAAAACAAAACATATTGCATAATCACTCTTTCATCACAATCCATACCCCTGCCCGGTCACGCCATTTGAAATGATTAAAGAAATGATGAGATTAAAATAAAATTAAAATTTCCCTCCAAACTAAAAGCAATAAAACTCATTAAAAACAAGGTATCTCAGTAAAGAGTACAAGATTAGTTTGAAAGAACATTGTAGGTTTAATAAAGTGCAAGCATGCATCTTATTAACACTACACAAAGTGCTCCTTATTATCCATAAAAAACAAAACTTTTCTTTATCCACAGTCCCACTGGTAATCACTTCATGTGATTTAAGAAAAAGTTGTGATTATGTGAACAATTTAAAGACACTTCTTTTTATGTCTCCTCACCCTCTCTGCCAGTGAATCCTGACTGTGCATTAACCAAAGAGTGAGGAACTGTGTTTCTTTGTGCATAACAGATCTCCTTTCCACTCATCCCCCCCCTCTGATGGGAACAGGAGGTTGCAGCAGGACGGCTCTGCCCAGAATGAGTGCAGAGACTTTTTTTTTTTATAATTGCCATGTGAAAGAAGTGATCTCCCTCACGTCAGTCTGTGCTTCTCTGTTTCCTTCTGTCACTCCCAAATGATTCAGTGAGCGGAGTAGCCCATCTGATGCAATTTGCGCAGAAGGCTGTGCGTAATGTCAAATGTGGTGAGGCTCATCCCCACAGCAATGGGCCCTTTAATCCAGTTCATGCTCAGGCCCTTGTATAGTCCCTGTACGACGCCCTCCTGTGTTACAATCTCACGCATGGTCCCCAGAATTGTGCCGTACGATGAGCCGGTGACGCCGGCGGTCTGCATGCGTCGACGTACCACGTCCAGGGGATATGAGGCAGATTGTCCGATCAGGCCTGCGCAGGCACCAAATGCCAAGCGCTCATGGGGGTACGGCTGGGGTCGCTTTGTTTTTTCTAGAGTGGAGAGAAAGATCACAAAAAGAAAAAGGAGTTCAACAACTAAACAACTAATTTTTACTTAGTTAAGTATAAAAAATTTCACTTTAGCCAATAAGCCAATAAGCATTCAGCATGCTTCCACCAAGATCTAATAACGCTGCTCCTCTCGCGTTCCTTTCACTGTCTCGTCTACTTTTGTTCTGTCTTACATGTTCTGTGTGTTGAGGGACTTAACTTTGGATGCACTATTGTTAGGATTTGAAGAAGTGACACTGTCACTTTTCCACATTTACTGTCATTTAGAATGCAGTTTTTTTTTAATAATGAGTGATCTTAAATTTTTGGTTTGGAACTGTGGTGGTCTAAATGCACCTCACAAGCGAGCCAGCACCCTAGCCCTGCTTAAAAAGAGAAATGTTGACTTTTGCATTATTACAGGAGACGCATTTGCTACGGACTAATATCGGCCGCTTAGAGTTATTTTTACTGACTAAATAGCTTTAGAACAATCACTAGTTAAGAAAGAAATAAACATCATTCTGAAACAGAAATCTGAATTCCTAATCCATAGAACAAGACATCGCTATTACTTTCAGGGCGCTAGACCTAGTCATCTACTTGCCATGAGAATAAGGTCCAGTGACCATTTTGCAGATATTCCCACTATTATATCTTAAAATGGTAACATTAGAACTGACCCTGTTGAAATAAATAAATCCTTTCAGACATTTTATTCCAATTTGTTTGAATCAGGTTACTTTGGATAAAACCCACTGTGAGAGCTGGTTGAATCAGCTTGACTTGCCTCAGTTATCAGCAGAGGAATCAGCTGACTTAGACAAATTGATCACTTTAGAGGAACTAAGGTTGGCAGTACAGAATATGCAAAAGAGAAAATCGCCAGGCTTTGATGGGATCCCCCCCCCCGAAATTGTATGCAAATTTTTAGGAACAACTGGACCCATTCCTTCTTGACATGATTAACTTCTCTATTGAGAAGGGTGAATTTTCAAGGGATGTTAACACAGCCTTGATTTCCATACTCTTAAAAAAGGATAAAGATCCTACAGAGTGCTCTAGCTATCGACCTCTGAGCCTGCTTAACTCTGATTTAAAAATCAGCAGATAATGTTCATGTGGCAGAAGACAGACAGTAAGACCCCAATGTCACTTCTCTCTCTTGACACAATGAAAGCCTTTGATAGGCTTTAGTGGTCATTTCTATGGTCAGTCTTAAAAGGTAATGGGCTTTGGTAACACTTTCATTGGTATGATTAAAGTTCTCTATTCTAACCCCTCAGCCTGAGTCTTAACCGGACGCACCTCCTCCTCTTTGTTTCCAGTTTCTAGATCTTCATTCCAAGGCTGCCCCATTATTTGTAATTTCTCTAGAGCCGCTGGCTTTTTTTAAGAAAACCCCTCTCAGTTTCGTCATTATACGAGTAGTATGGAAGCTTATCAGGCTTTAAAATTAACTAGTCAAAGTCTGAAATGATCCTGCTCGCAATTCAACTGTCTCTACTAACATCCCCATTGTTAAGCAGTTTAAATATTTGGGCATTGAGGTCTTCCCCTGCTTAAACCAGATTGTTAAACATAACTATTCTGTTGTTCAGAACAACGTTTTGAAGGATATGGACAAATGGATGGGTATCCCCATGTTGATTCAAGCCTGTATCTCAGTGGTTGAAATTAATGTTTTACCCAGGATTAATTTTGTGAGCTCTATGCTACCACTTTCCGTCCTTCTGGTTATTGGCATAAATTACAATCAACAGTATCTAAATTCATCTGGAAAGGAAAACGGCCATGACTTAAGTTCTACAAGTTGTATTCTACATTGGAAGAAAGAGGATGGTGGCCTCTCAATTCCCAACTTTAAACATTATTCTTGGTCCTTTGTGTTAACACCCCTCCTTACTTGGTTCAACCCAGATATGTCTCTTTGCTGCCATTAGAAAACGCTATGCCTTGGTCACTCCATGACGTTCTTTTTGCCAATATCTCCAACAAACCTTTGGCCATTATCTCTCATCTTATCAAAACTTGAAGTTTGGCTGAAATATATTGCCATATAGCTTGTAACTGGGACACATTTTCTCCATTATTCAACAATATTGTGCTCCTGGTTGGTGGGAGGCCTATAACAGCCCCACAATGGGAAGTTCATTGTCTAAAAGACCTTTTTAGCAAGATTGGCTTGTTACCAGTGATGGCCAAACGAAGCTTCGTGAACCAGTGTCTTTATTTTCTGCGCCCACTTTATGGCGCTCTCTGTTCAACAAAGGGTTGACAGTACACTGAATTGCAATGCCTTAGGCTTTCTTTTCTTTTTTTTAACCAAGAGCACCCTCTAGTGGGCTCAGAAAATAAAGACACTGGTTCTGAAAGCTTCAAATGGCCATCACTACTTGTTATCCTTTTTCTGACATACAAAATGCATTCAATCTACCACGTTCCTCTTTTTTCCTTTACCTTCAATTAAGATCAGTAGTCAAGGCATGAGGGTGTCCCCTGTCAGAGGGCTCTGCCCATCCATCCTATCTGGAAGTTATTTACTATGCAGCCCAAAACCTGTGGTATGGTATCGAGGCTTTATTAGTTCTTGGTGATATCTGGCTGTGCTGCCCTTCCTATTAAGAGGATCTGGATCTTGACTGGCATGATGATGGTCTAACATTCCAGAAGTATCACGCAATCCAGACCATCAGAGGATTCACTACAATTCCATTCATAGGACATATCTCATCCCTGTGACAATGCATCACATAAAGGTAATTAACAAACCTTTATGCACTTTCTGCCCACTAAAAGCTCAAGGTACATATCTTCACATGATCTGGGAGTGCTCTCCTGTCGGTCAGTTGTGGAACAACATTGCATCCAAAACATCTGCCCTGATTAATGATACTGTACAGGTTACTATCAGTGTTTTGATTCTGAATAATCTGTTAGCTCTTCAGCTCTGTAAAACTCAAAAACGTGCTGTTTTTTCTGGACTTACAGCGGCAAAGAGAATGATTGCTACCCGTTGGAAAACACCTCATGACTTGTCTATTCGCATTTGGACCCTTTCCTTTCTGGATGTCGTGTATATGGAGCCCTCCACGGATAGCATAGGTGGAGCCCCGGGAAGGACTTTGGACACTTGGATCATTGAAGTCCATGCTATAGATTTGTGCTAAAGCCTTCTCACTTCTGTCTGTGTGTGTGTTTGGTCCCCTTTGTCTTGTGCCGGTCTCCCCCTGTCGATGCCTCTTGTTTGTTTGTTTGTGTGGTTGTGAGTGCGTCTGTTTCTGTGTGTCTTGTTTGTGAGCTGCGGGCATCGTTCTTGCTGTTGTGTTTTTGTTGTGTCTCCCTCCTTACTGGATTTCCTCTCTTTGTGAGTGAAACATTTGATCGCAAAGAAGGATTGTGGAAAAGGTGCACTGTGCCTTCTTCTCTGTATGTTGTCATCTGGACCGATGTTTTGCATTTTCATTTGGTAAATGAAATAAAATTTGATCACAGAAAGAAAATGTATTTTATGAAATTGGTATTGAAAAAAAGTATCGTCCAGGAACCAATATTGAAGTCAAGGTATTGCTATTGGTACCAGTAGCAAAAATGTTTGAACAATACCCAGCCCTATAAAATGTAGGCATTAATAGAAAAGAATAGCGATCAGTACCTGTGTGTAGCTTCTTGAGGGTCTCATATGTGAAGAATGTGATCCCTGCATATGGTATGACACCCATGATAGTGGGAGTGAAGCCTCTGTAAAGGGTCCGGACACCCTCCTCTTGGGAGATCCGCACAAAGACGTGCATAATGTTGCTGTACCTGTCCCAAGAAAAAGTATCATTCAATACATTGTTTAACTGGACTATTTACCATTATGAGTGGTATTGTATGACATTTAGTAACATTCATGCATTGCAATGGTCTATTTTATTGTACTGGCGAGACTACAGAGAACCCGTTGGTACACATTAGTGGGTGTTATGGGACTGTAAGGGGATGGGTGCTTACATTTCTCTAGCTGTGACTGCCATCCTGGCTCGCGCCATGTCCAAAGGGTAGGTAAGCATCGCAGCAGTGGTGCCGGCCAGAGAGCCAGCCAGGAAGCGTGGGAATGGAGGCAGAGCTCTGAAAACAAACAACACAATAATCTGTAGTAAATAATAATACCAAAAAATATATTCTTTATGCTGTTAAAAGAAAAACAATGCTAACATGCTGATATTATTCATTCTTAGTCTTGCTTTGCCAGACCCTCTCCAAAGCACGCTGGAGGAGGGTCTGGCTAGTCCGCATAGCATTCTGGGATGGGACAAAAACGTGCTCTGGTTTATTGGCATTTCTTTAAACCAATCACAATCGTCTTGGGCAGGGCTAAGCACTGGAGAAAAGCCGTGGTGCTGCTGCCAAATAGGCTCGGAAGGAACTTGTTTTGGTGGAACTTGTGTACGTTTAAAAGTTGTTTAAATTGTGCAACAGAAAACTCAGATTGGACAGAACGTCTAGCTAGCTGTCTGGATTTACCCTGCAGAGATCTGAGAAAAGTAGTTCTCATAAATCGGCCGTAGTTTAAAATACACACACAAAGGATATCCGGCCTAAATGAGTGAAATCTGACGGCAATGGAGCAATGTGTGGAACATCAAGGATATAGACTATTCATTCTGAAACAAAGTGGTGGAGCGACCCATCCAACAACCGCCATTGTCATCCCTTTTATCTTCAAATAAATAAATAAATTCCTTACAGCTGATAGACAAATGCTCTACTCACTTGCCCTGGTAGCCGTAGTAGCTCCCCAATAGTTTTTTGTACTGGTCATGTGAGCAGAACTGGAGGGCAGCGTAGGGTATGACCCTCACCATGGTGGCAGAGTTCCCTCTCCACAAACCCAGAAGCCCCTCCTTCTTGTACGTACAGTAGATGAGCCTGAAGGCCTCCTGGGGGTGGGTGGATATATGGGGTTAGGAGCGGAGGTATAGATGCCCTTCATGTTTTTCACATCTAATAATTTAACGTGATAATCTCAATATTTTCAAGGTGCACAATCAGGTGTAATGTTTAAGACTGAATGCGTAGGGAAAGTGTGTGTGTGACATAATGGCATATAAAATAATACTAGAGCAGAGATCTACCAGACACATTCTAGAGCTCCAACTAAGGTTGTTTTTGTTATTGATATAATTTGGTTTAATTAATTCAATAAAATGTCAAAAGGTCAAACATTTCCTGTCTTAATAGATACCTCAAATAACTCATTCTGTCTGTTTTGCTTGTTTAATTAAGAACATTACAAAATCTGTAACCAAGAGCTGTACCCACCAAATGTTTTTCTTTTTAAATCATTTATACAAATCAATTTCCAGCATAAATACTGTACGTTCTGCCTTTCAACTTTGTCCTGGCTGCCAGTGTTGCTACATATTAAATGAGGTAAATCTAAATTTTGGAAGACATGATCTATTTTAGTCTAGAAAAGAAATCTAGACAGATTCTCACCTTAGCTGAGAATCTTTTGGAGGACACTGTGGAAGAAAAACAAACAGTGAACCTAATGGTTAAACAACACACTCTCCCATGCAGGCTAAACATCGACTAAGAGGATTAGACATGAGTTACAACGGTCAGTGGAAACTTTTGTGGGCATACAAACAGAAAATAAATAAATACTACAGTAGTCTATTTTCTGCACTAACTTCTATATTTGGAAGGAAATGGAGCGTTGTTCTTGCCTTGGAAAATGATCTTGGTCCGATCCAGAGGCGCAATGACTGTTTTGGCTACAGCTCCAGCAAATGCCCCACACAGCAGGGAGTCCAGCACTGTCCATCTGGGCCTCAAGTCCTGTTTGGACACACAGACATGTTCACATTGCATTACTTTAGAAGACATTTTGTCACATCGCACTGACACATACTGACAGCTCAACACGGATCCTTTAAGATAACTCAAGATATCGTCACAACCTTACACTCTGTAAAATGTGTACAAATGAAGTAGTAGTTTAATCATTAATCTCTCACGTCACTGTTTGATCCTCACATGCTATCTATGTAGCACAAATGTCATATGCTTATCAGCACATTCATCATTCAGCAAAGTTACTGCCACAGAACAGCGAAATCTGCACGTGGTGAGCCAGAGTGACTTATTTGTTTAGACAGAATCAAAAGAGATAACACCGACTAGTGCTCCACTGAAGCAGAGACGTTTGTGTGGGTGAATGTGTCCTGGACTATATAGATAAGGAATGTGTGCGTGTCCCACTGGAAGGGACAGTTGAACCCAATAAACAATCCGCCTAACTGATAAGAGGAGCATTTGGCATAACAAACACAACTTCACAACTCATAACAGAGGAGGAAAAAATACAGTGTGGGATTTCATTCTGTGTCTGAGTTCAACTGCAACTTTGTTAGACGTTTTCAAATGAAAATGTGCAATAATTTTTACACTGGATGAATATATCTTAATATTTCTAAACAAGCTGGAGAAAGTCATGAATGACCTATGCTCCACAAAGAGCAAAATGGTTTAAAATGAAAATAGAGACATGTTCTAATAATATAAGCTTACGTTTTATTACAAATACTTTTGATAAATATTGTATTGTTTAGTGACAAACCCTTACTGTTGGATAGTACAGTAAACATATGTCATAGTTCTTATTATATAATACTACCTACAGTGTTGCTTTGTTAACTAAGGCCAGCTTGGATTAGCTGGCAACTCCCTGCTAATTCGAGCAATGTACTGGTCGAGGCATGTCCTTTAAAAGTAAGTGTAATACCAGGAAGGCTGTACACTATGTCAACAACAGCTCCATTACACTGAGAGGAGTCACACAGTAGGGTTTGTTTTATGGTTGATCTTAAAATGATCTTACCAATATAGGGTAATGGAACAATTTCACAAACGGTGCCTTGTATAAAAAAAGGGAATTACCAGTATGTTCTTTTTAAATGTAATGTTAGAATGCACACCGTCTCCATGCAAGATTATTCTAGCATAGATGGTGGTTTTTATCTTATGTATTTAATTATTTATTTTGTTGACTGAGAATGTTAATGCATTGTGCTGTTTAATGTCAGATGTGGTAGAAATCCACAAAAATCTACATGACAACAAAGAATCCACATCGCCTAAAAGTATAACACTTGAGACTGACAAATTGCTGAGTTAGGCTGACAGGAATTTTTTTTATTATTCTCTTATCTTTGACCTAATTTCGACACAATATACAACTGAAGCTTTTGTAAACAAGGTCATAATAATGTAGTCCATACAGTATGTGTCCACATATCACAGGTGCTCTAATTTATCATAAGAGTGCAATATTTAATCATTTGTACTCGCGCAGAACATGTGAATAAGTCAAAAGAGAACCAATGCTCACCTTAGCTTGGCTGGAGGGAGGCAGGGCCAGCACGGTGGCCTGGGCCACAGGCAGAGGGCTCTGATGGTTGTGGGCCATGTGTGCCCTTCACAGGTTACCGAGGGCTGTCAGACGGTCAGCCACTCATTCCGGAAAACACACTGAAGAGGAAGCTATGTGACAAAATATGGAGGAGCAATTAAAAGGACACTTTATTTAACAGAACAACAGCGCGCCCTGTCGCACTGCCTCGGGTATCTTTGTCATGACGCGGGGACGTGGTGACTCGCGCGTACCCTGAACAGCCTGGCTTGTAAACAAGTCCAGGGTGTTGCATTACAAAAGCTGTTCAACCCACATTAACTCTCCAGCACAGAAACAAATATACTGTTTATATTCATCAATCTGGCCCACTTAAAATACTCACTCTAAAATAAATGGAAGCAGATAATATGTTAGTGACCCCATAAATAAACTGCGAATCATGCATCATCAGTTTATCAAAGAATGAATAAACAGGCCTATATACATCGTTATTGCAGTTACATCAAGTGTTCATTATGATTAAATGCTGCATGCTGTTACCTTTGTTAGAGTTTAAAAGGACCCCGTGTTTACAAGTCTGCGATGTGATATGATCCGTCGCCAGTCTGCCCTGCACATTCTTGCACGCATTTCTTCATTGATCGCTGAAGGCTGGTCAGTTGCTCTTGAAACTTGCAACTCGATACGACTGCGAGGTGTCTCCACGTCTTTCACGTTGTTGACGTTTGTGAAGATGATTGTAAAAGACAGGTGTCAGGCTGCAGCAGAGTGTGTGTTGTTCAGTCTGCGAGGAAATTCTGCATATGCCTCTGCCACTGCCTGGTTCTGCGCACAAGATTTATTGGGCTTTTCAAGGTTTTAAAGAACTGACTGTGTATTTTGGACTACAATACCCATGAGAGACTCCCGCTATTGATATGAAATCTCGCGAGGTTATCCACAACGATAGGTTGCCAGCTTTGCACAAAAATAACAAACTGTAGTTACCGGTGTGTTCTGTGCTGTTGCCACGATTAAAATGGAACATCTTGAGTTTCAGAACAGTTTCAAAGGAAACACTACTCACCTAAAATAAATACAACAAGTTGAACATAACATGCGTCTATTAATTGATTATACCTTAAAAGTTATGAGTTGTTCCTAGGTAATAGAAAATTATACATTTAAAAAATGACCCATTGTAGAAGATTACATAACTTGTTTGATATTAACTTTTGATGTAATGTGTGACCCATAGTACTTCATATGGTTAACTGAAACTCAGCATATTTTGGGTTTACTGTGTTTTGCACGTACAATCTTA